>JAOUQU010150071.1:0-14950 GCA_028566735.1 Ammoglanis amapaensis | reverse complement strand
CCCTATCCTAAATATCCTGCATGTGTATCAGTGTGTAATACAAAGAAGTGAAAACTAATGTTGTTTTCGTTGATGAAATTGGTGTGTGTGACATAAATCATAGACATTCACCAACCACCTGTAAAAATAGATAAAGCAATAGATAGTGGGAAAGTGGTTATAAACAATACATCATATACAACAGGCCCAGTAAGTTTGATCTTTCTGCTCCTCGTGTTTGGGGTCAAGGTCTGCCCCACCACCATTCATGAGCAGGATAGCCTCTTCCTGCCCTTTTACTGCCCATTTTACTGCCAATGCTTTTAGGCACGGGATACAACAACATCCACATACCACAAGATCAGCCAATACATACAACACATACTGCCATAGCCAATTGTAATTACTCCTTTCCAGGATTTAAAGAAGTTTTCCATTATTTTGGGGAATTTTCTTTCCATTCTTTGGAAAGGGCCTCCTTCCAGAGCCCGGGAGACTGTGCCTTCTGGGGCAGTGTTGTTGGGACTGAGAGTTCAGCAGGTGGTTCCAATCATGTGGCAGACACACCTCCTTTATCTGCTAATAATATGTCTAATGCCATTAATGAGGTTTTGACCAATTGGTCTCTAAGACCTTCTACTGCTTGTACCCTGGAATTTACAAATCTCTGTTGATTGTAATAGAGATAATTTATCCAATCTACATTTTTGTAGATCATCAGGCACTACTCTGAGTACACCGATGCCATCTATATAATCTTGCTTTTCAAAGGAGCTGCCTGGTTTGACAGATCTTATTTGCCGGTAATGCCTCATCACATCTGCAGGGGCTTCCACACCATCCTGTCTGTAATTTCTGGAAACATAACTAGAAATACCAAAGCACCCACCCCCTTTGCAGGTTCCTGACAGGTGTTTTTTTAATCTTTAAGTCACCACATGGCCACAGTATGTCAGGTCTTGATACTATTTGGGTAAAGAAGGAAGTGATAGTGAAGCTGACTTGATGCATAAACTGACATCAGTCCTGTTGGAAGGTTCCTTTGTCTAAATCAGATGATTCACTAGCATGTTCAAATACTGCACAGCACTAATAAAGTGCTATTGTATGTATGTATTTTGTATGTATGAAACATTTACCCACTGGAACAGGTTAGTCATTCCACTCCAAACTTTTCTTGTATTTGTCTCGCTACAGCTGCACCTAGGATGAGATCTACACCCACACAGTAAGATATTAGAATATTTAGATATATAGAAGACAATTGTTGTTCCTCCTGAACTAGATCTTCTTTGGTGGCTTTGAGTCTCCTGCTTGGTGATTCTGCTGGAACACAGTGTGTCATGTAATGTCTTACCCAATCTCCCATGGCCATCTTGCGCAAATCCTGATTTCCAGCTGACGTTGCTGTAAGCGGTTACATTATAATTGGTGTTTACACACAGGAGATGGCACATGACTAAATGTTCTATGGACAGGGCATTGGCTACTGCTTGCCATGTATCTTGTATAACCCGGTTGCCCAATCAGTATTAGGACCAATTTTAAACTGCCCTCTTTTTCAGAAACATCCAAATAGAAAGGTTGGGTGTAGTAGGGTGTGAACAGGGTTGGTACAGACAACAGGGCTGTTTGGTGGCAATGTAGGCAAGTGTCTGCATTTAGTTTAAACATTATATTTTTAATTGACAGAAACTGCAGAATGAGAAACAAAGCCTACATCCACTTTAGAAGTCGTCCCTAAGCAAGATGGGATGTGTGGAGGAAATTGCAATTATAACATTTATGAGTAACAATAAATTCACAACTAATCATGTTTAAAGTATGTATAATAGTGGTATTATTTAAACTTTGTGGTTAAATAATTATTACATTTATTGTTCCTTAGGTCTATCAGGTCAAGTTTGTACCAAAAGTTTAGGAGTATAAGGCACAATTGGGAACTGACATTCTTTAGGAATTAAAACTAAAAGCTAAAAGGAGATCTGCTTTATCCAGGGGTCCAAGGTCAGCCTGAAGAGAGATTTTTAAGTTGTCCACCAAAAAACATCAAAAATAATGTAAATATTTGTGACTGCCTGTAAATCAGGAGAGAGAAAGAAATAATACTCAATACTCCCGTTTATATGTACTGAATGCAAAAGAGATATGTGTCCATGAATCAGTGTTGCTGATCAGAAAGCTGTACATATGCTGATACAGTGTAACCTCGGTTAGTGAACGCCTCCGATAGCGTATACTGACCAACCATTTTGCTAAAAGTTTGCTCCGGATAACAGCCAAAATTTCGGATAGTGAACGTCACTACATCAGCTACGTCATCAACACGTGACCATCATCTCAGACCGAGCGTCATTCACGCTTAATACAGTTACAATCACTTCTCTTTATCTTTACATATTCTAATAATTCAGTGATTATTGTGCTGAATTTTAATAATAAAATCCTCGATCCTGGTTCTAAAGAAGATTCAGAATAATAGTAGCAGCGAAGTGAAAATACAGCGGCCAACAGATGAATTGAAAATGTTTGAATATGTTGTGAGTGTGTCAGTCAACGCGGCTGTAATACTGCAGGTCGAAGTGGACAACAGACACTGGACACATTTTTTTAATCTGAAAGTGTCTGAGCAGGGAAGTCACCCCCGATTTTTCAATGACAGACGTTCTCATGGAGGGGGATCCCCCCCTCATCCCTCCATCCACTCACGTTGTCTGTTTGTACTGTACTGTATTATAACTGTTCTCATTGTAAAAACACACCTGTATATCATGTAATTTTCATATATTAGCGAGTCAACCGGGGGGTGGAAACCGATTATTTCTATTTCCTTTATTTCATATGGAAAAATTTGTTTCGGATAGTGAATATTTCGGATAATGCCCGACCTTTCGGAACGGATTGTGGTCGTTAACCAGGGTTCTACTGTATTTACGTAATTTTACATTACATTACATTACATTGCATTTAGCCGACGCTTTTATCCAAAGCGACTTACAATGAGAAGTATGAGAACACAGGTTAGAAGGAACATAATGTTCATAAGGAACAAGTAGAAGTCAAATACAATAACATTTGTCATGACAGGGTCGGCCAACACACTTCACCCCTGGAGCAGACAGGGTTAAGGGTCTTACTCAGGACCCAACTGTCACTGCCAAGCACTGCATGGATTTGAACTCCCAACCCACTAGATTACCATTGTCCTTGTACCACGGTGTATATAGAAATTAAGACAACAGCTTTGCATTAACACAATCATATTAATTACATATACACATCAATATTAAACTGATTTGTTCTCCAAACACATATCAATATTCTTACCGACGTGTTGACAATTACAGGTAGAGGCAAAATTAGCAGAGGTACCAGAAAGGCAATCACAAAATTTCGGTATTCCCAAAACCATTTTATAAAGTTTGCCATAATGCAATCATTTAAAAGTAACTGATTTGCAAGAGAAGAATTTGCACCTTTTTGCAAAACTTTATTGACATAAAAAGAATAACCGTCGACATAAGAAAACTGGTGTGCAATAATTAAACATTAACTTTTTTCTTTTAATGGCTATAGATAAGGTTGGGTAGAAGATTTACACATTCATTTAGTGTGTTGTGTTTATAACAGCACAGTGCTTCCTGACACACCTAGCAGAGTTAGCAACCAAACTGTTGCTGACCATTAGCATTAAAGGGATCCCTTAGAATCCACACGTTAGTCTTTTTTGCTTGTGCCACCCCACAAATATCCTAAATAAGACTCAGAACTATGTAGGGCGACACATTCACTCGATATTCAGACCACCTATTGTTTTGAGTCATGTAGTTACCCTGAAAAAATAAGCTAACAAAACAAAAACAAATGCTAACATACAAGCTAACAAAATTACCTACTAAGAACGTTTTATTAGGTCACCTAAACCTCATCTAATTTGAGATTATATGATCATTGTCTTAAAACGTTTTAAGAACAAATGAAATTATTTTTCAGTGATGACCTTTGAAACAATATAAATAAAAGATCGTATAAATATTGCCACTAGAGAGCAGCACATTATCTTCTTATCTAAAGCCGGGTCAACTATCCATTATCCATCCATTATTTACTTTTACCACCTTAATCTTACTTAAGGTCACGGTGGGACTCACACTCACATTGTAAATATAATAAATACCTAAACAGTTTAGATTTTACTATACACAGTCTGTAAGTCTGACTGTCCCAAAGGACTGTCCAATATGTAGTGTTTCCTAATAAAAAAATATTAATAAAAGTAAGCTGTAGCTACATAGCAGGACTGATTATGTAAGTGCAATCTGTAATCTTATAACTTCAAAACTGTGCTATAGAACAAGACCACAGGGTTTATTGACCCGTATCGTTGAAAAAACCTCAAGTTTGCCAATCAGTAGAGCCATAAACTAAGTTAGGAAATAGGATTTATGAGGCAACATTCTAAACTTTTGCATCAGAAATATTATGCTGAAAATATTAGTTCATGATCTTCTCATCGCCGCATGTTAAAAATCTGCCAATAATAATATATCATGTGCAGAATGCTCACGTTTTAGTCTATTGTGTGTAGTGTATAACTTCAATTCATTATAAATTTGAGGTGCATTCTGGATTTACCCAAGTACACGTACAAGACATTCCAAGTTTAACCAATCAATAAATAAAACCTATTTCCTGTTAAGAACCAGGCATGCTCAGCTGCTTGTATAAGATTTGCTCTCTGAACAAAATTTTAACATGAGAATGTTTTTATATGAAATATTCTTTTAAATGTGGTAGGTAAAACTAGGCCATTCACACATTATTAGAATAAAGCTGGATAATGTTCACATGAGGACAATGGGTCTAAAACCTGTTTTACAAACTAAATAAAGACCAGAATGTAATTTAATACCGTGTTAAAATATTCAACACAACACATTCTCAAAGCGTTACAGTAAACTCAGTTTTGTCTTCCTTGCAGAAAGCGATATCTCCAAATTAAATCTCCGCATGATGCGTAAATACTTAATGTTAAATGCTAAATTGCGAATTGTAATGCCACCATTTATCAGGGGCAGAGAAAGAGATGTACTGCTAGAACCCATAGAGTATAATGATGATTTTACACATTTTAGATGTGTTATCGTGTGTTAGACTTTAATAAGCCTGAGAGGGTATCAGACACCCGACAAATGTTGAAGTAGGGCCAATGAAAATAAGGTATATCCAAATCGGGTAATGTAAAAAGAAAATTTAGAATAAATACAAAAGGCATTTACATATTAAATAATTTATTGCATATCACTATTTAACTTGCATTTTAATTGAACTGTTTTCTAAGGTTAGAAAAAAATAAGAGCAATTAATACTTTTTAATTTACAAATACATTTTCTATAATAGATTTACCCTGATTTACTAACAATAATAAAAGTGTAAATATTCATAAATATATCATTCTTACTTAATAAGCATTCTTCATTGTTCATGAATAACACAGAATTAAAAGTGTTGCTCTAACGATACATAGCATTAAATGAAATCCTTGTCCTAAACACACGACATACATCACGAGTGCCCAATTTAACCATAAAGGCACAGTGTGGCTGTATATTTTCATAAAAACACACCTGTACACTCCTGCACACACTTTTAAACACCCGATCTATTACTGTGTGAAACTCTGGCCTGGCTGAATGAAATTTTGCATTCATTCGTGTAAAAGCTGAGACACCCACGATGTAGAAGATGCAGAGAAGTTAGGAGCAGCAATATAGATCTTCCTGATTTCACTTTAACTCAAGCTTAGTACATTTTCTTCATTCTCGTCTTGTTTATGAACCTTAATGGAGTAACATATTGACTAGCTTTGGTCGTTATTGAGTCCATTATATAGAAACAGTCCAGGTATTACCAGAAACTGTGTGCAATACACAACCATGTTGTGAAGCATGCACTCTGGTTAGTGTGTTATAGGGAGTGCAGAAAGCATGAACAGGTTATTTTTGTTCCGTTATTACATCAAAGACAACCATAGATTACTCCCGGTAAAACTTGTTGATTTCTTCTTCGTACATTTTTGCCACAACTGACCTTTTGAGCTTCATGGTAGGACCTGGTAAAGTCAAAACAGAAAAGCTTGTGTTATGTCTTTAAGGACAATTTAGATTGTATATATTTATAATCGAATTCATTACTCCATCATTTTTTCTGTTTTCAAAATGTTGTCTGTTGTTACCATTAAAAAAAAACTTACCAAGCTCTCCTCCAGATATCGAGAAGTCCTGAGGCAGAAGTGTCCACTTTTGGATCTTCTGAGCATTGGACGTGGACTTGGAATTAACCCTTTCCACACCCTCCTGGATAATTTTGTAAATGTTTGAGTCCTTGCTACCTATGATTTCTGAAACTTTGGTGGCAATGATACCCTGAGTTCTGCAAAATTCCACTGCCAGAGGGGTGAGCTCATCAGTTGGGTCTCCATTGTCATCAGCTTTACACTGGGAGTTACAAAAAGATTTTTAATGGCAACTACTAAATGAAATAGTACTATTTCCTTTCAATTTACTGTTAGCACTTACAGTCAAACTTGCTAAACTACTATAACAAATACTACCTGTATTGTTTTAGGTTAGCTTAACTGTTAATACACTATTAACAGTTATTAACAGTATTAACTAGCTCCCTAGTATATTAAGCGTTTATTAGCTACTAGTTTCTAGAATTATGAATACAAATAGAAAATAATATATATAAGCAGAATTGTGGATAGTCTTACTTTGATTGTAAGAAGCATAGAGAGGAATTTTCTTTTGTCTCCCACCAACATTGCATTGCTAATAATAGGCACTTCCTCCTTGATGGCATCCTCGATGGGGACTGGTGGAATGTTCTCTCCTCCAGCAGTGATGATTAGTTCTGTAAATAGTATGTAAAAGTTTATTATATTTTTTTTCTGTCCAACTTTCTACTTACAATTTGCTTTAAGACATAAATCATGAATATTTTAACTTTTTTTTGTTTGGAGGACCAGTAGTATTACAAAAATGGATGAGATCTGTCACGACTGGGGTTACCAACAGCCTTGGATTTATTGATGCAGATGTTGACTTTATTGCTTTATTGAACAACAGCTGGAGTCAAATCTCACAAACCTTTTCACAATATAATGTTCAAAAGATGATAAAAAATGTCATTTTGCTAGCTAAACTTTTGGTGACTCTTTTTGTTATAGATGTACTATAAGCCAGACAAATTCATTTTGCTCATTTTTATTACATTACATGTGGTCATTTAAGTTTTGTTAATAATATAATAATGTTCCATTATTATTAGTTAAAGGTAAAACCAACTTTAATCACATTACCTTTTATTCTGCCCGTAATAAACAGGAAGCCATTTTCATCATGTTTTCCTAGATCTCCTGAGTGAAGCCAGCCATCAGAATCAAGTGCCTCTTCAGTTTTATCAGGCATTTTTAAGTAGCCCATGAAGACATGTCTACCCCAGAAACACACTTCTCCATTGCCCTGTTCATCTGGCTTGTCTAGCTTAGTTTTGCCACCTGGTATCACTTTTCCACAGCTGTGTGAAAAAATAAAGAGATTTAAAGAGAGTAAAGAATAAAGAGAATAAAAAGAATTTACATACTTGAGTGTCTATTTTCTCATGTATAAAGTTTCAGGTCTTGTCACAGTGTATGTACTGGTAAAAAACTTTCTATCTCAACCCTTTAAACATTTGTTTCAGGCGATCATCATCAGAAAATAAATGGCAGCATAAAAAAGTTATTCAGATAAAGAAATGTCTGACCTCATAATGCGATAATTTTCATGCCAGGACATTGTATGAGGTCCTGTGCTCTCGCTCATTCCGTAGACTTCAAACACTGGGATGTTCAGACTCATAAAGTATTCAAGTGTTTCCTTGGTAATTGGCGCCGCTCCTGTAAAGCAAAATTTGCACCGATCCAGCCCCAGAGCAGCACGCACTTTCTTGAAGACCAGATAATTGGCTATAGTAAAGCCCCAGGGTACGGTGGGGTCACTGAAAAAGAAAAGTACCAAATTACAGTTATTTAAATGCTACATGAGAATCGTGCAGCTACGATCTATCTGGGGGAAACATAAAAACAAAAATGCTGCAATACTTACTTGTTCATGGCATTATAGCTGGCTTGAAGTCCTATCGCTTTGGCCCAATCTGCAATTCGTTTTTTTATTGTTGAAGATTTTGAACCAACTGATTTCATCGCTTCTTGCATTTTCTCCCAAACACGAGGAACTCCCAAGAATGTCGTGGGACGCACTTCTTTCAGAGTGATGGCTAAAGAACCCTGCAAGAGTACATCATGAATCCAGAATAATAAATGATAATAAACATTATATTAGATATTAAACAGATATTAGGTATGAATGGATGAGTGGATGGATGGATTGGTGGATGAATGGATAGATGGGAATGTAGACACATTAATCACTAATTAGATGGTAGGGAGGAATAAGTGCGTGAAATAATCAATAGACAAAGTTGAATAGGTAAATATCTAAAAACCCTGATGAGTAAATGGAAGAATAGATGATGGATTTGTGAATTATTTAATGAATGGATGAAGTATATACAAAATATATAAATATACAAACCAATAAATTAAAATGAATGATCTGTGAATGTAGAGCTGGATATTTGATGAGTACATAGTTTGATACTATTTATGTGTAGGACAGTAAATACGATTCATGATTGGGTTCTGAATGTACATGTGCACATACTGTTAGTAAAAATTAATTATCCAATCAAATACTCGATTGTATATTTTTTATTGTAATTACTTTACACTTGACAACTAAATCCGGGATAAACAAGTATATACGGACAAGTTCAGAAATTTATAAATGCTGTCTTATTCATAAAGCTAACCTTTAATGCATCTGGTTCTGCAAAGTAGGAGGTGGCGGCAAATTTCAAAGAGACCCACATGTCGATGACCTGAGCTGCGACGTGACTGAGAGGCAGATAGCTGACCACAGAATCCTCTCCCATCTTCAGATCAATCGCTGAACCAGCAGCGTTGGCAATCCATGTAATCTAAAAATAAAGTGAGCATTTTTATGGTTGATTACAATATTTGATATATCGGTGAAAACGATGCTAGACGGATCTTTTCTTCTTCTTTTTTGCATAAGCAAACTTACATTGTCATGACTAAGCATGACACCCTTGGGGTTTCCGGTGGTTCCAGAAGTATAGATAAGGCTGCAGCACTCGTTTGCATGTTGACAGGTAATCATTTCATCCAGCTGGGAATCTGGAACATCTTTCCCAATCTTCATAAACTCATCCCACTGAAAGAGATTATAATTTAACTACTTTTGTTAAACAGATTAAGCAGTGGTAAAACTAGATGGATGGATGGACTATTTGAGGCTCTATAAAGGCTTAAGACTTCACATTGCTCTACAACTATTAAATATTTATTTGTTAAAACTATAGACGCTCTGAATAATATATTTAGAAAATTAATTGTGTTTGAAAGTAATTTATTATTATTATGCTGATGGACACAAGAAACAAAACTAATTCAGCTTCAACTTACAAAATGTAAAATTTGCAATTACACTCCAACAATTACAGTAAATCTTATTTTATTAAGATGTTTTGAGGATTTGGGAAGATGCCAGTTATGTAAATACAAATAGTTGTTTAGTATTAAACATCAGTTAACAATCCAAACATGTTACTTTAAAAAAAATTGTTGGACTTACCGTATAAATGTCTGGACTCTTTTGTTTCAATTCACCCTTATACTGGACTACAGCCTTCAAATGTAGAAGCTTATCTTTAATCTGAATTAGACAAAAATAAGTTTATTACAGTACTTATTAAGTTAATTAAATTGCATTCACACTGTGTGTGTGTCCCATTGTGGCTCTAAATAGGATTAAGTAGTGGTAAAAGTATATAATGGGTGGTTTCTTATTAAATAATTTAATTGTAAAATTTATTTTTTGCTGTTTTAATTTCCATATCTGTATTATTGTATCTGTTTGATTTGGTTGCATATTTCAACATGACATCTTATAATTTGCAAAATAAATCAAAAGGTTTCCTTTATGATTGAAGACTTCAGCCCACCTTCATTTCTTTCAAGGTTGTGTTAAACTGTGTGTTAAACAAAAAATACTGCTCTACTTGTTGAAATGAATGTGTTCATTTAGTAGATGTCGGTGTCAGAAACCTTGGACGAGCCGGTGGTTGGTTTTTGATCAAACTGGCACTACTGAGCATTTGTAATGATTTAAAGGACTTATTTAAAGCACTCCACCTAAGTGCAGCGAAGTGCATTCACTAGGGAGTACAGAGACTATGCTCTGTTAACTTAAACTAGAATTTTTACTCCTGGAAAATAGGTAATGACCAGGCAAAATAATGTGGTTGGCCATTGTTATTATTTCAAGGAGAATATTTTTGTTTTCTTGGTTGTACTTTTAGTTTTTTTCCTGCTTGCTTTTTCCTCCAGGGATCACCCACCGATGTCCTGTACACTTTGTTACTAATCCCTTGTGTTTGTGTTCCAGGAGCTCCAATACAATGGCACTGTGGAGTCACATTGACTTGGTGGATCTGGTTTCAAGGCTGCTTGTCCAGCGAGGGTTTTTGCCTCGTCCATACCCTTAAGTATTCCATGTTCCTCGCATATTTTATTAAGCAGTTTTCTATCTACATTTTTGGGTCTTTGCATTTTTGTTTACAGACTGCCTCTCACGACAATAAATGAATTATATGTAGTAAATAAATCCATGTATTTACATGTAGATATATTTTGCTGAACAAACGAAGGTGACATGGAGTCTCCAACCACTCAGCAAAACAAAGGTTCAACTTGCATATCAACAATGTTTACTATAGTTTACAGACAGGGTTTATAAGCTGCTTGTGTTAAAGGAAGAGAATAAAACTTTATTTTATTTTTATTTGAATAAACAGTGAATAGTACTTTAGATAAATACCTGGAGAATTTTTGCAAGCTGTTTGTCATTTTCAACAACCAGCACGTTGGCTTCACAGTGTTCGGCCACATACTGACAGGCTTCTGGTGAGTTTGTAGTATAGATTCCTGTAGCAAGACCTCTGATGAGCAAAAACAAATATCTTGTAATGATTATCTATTTAATACATCTTGCAAGCTATCAAACCACAAATTGTCATCACAAAACAGTCATTAAAAAGTCTGTAAACGATGCATGTGTGTGAATAGAAAAAGAAAACAGTACCCTGCCATGATACACCCAATATCTGCGATGTACCACTCAGGAGAATTGAATCCCAGAATACCAACTCCATGGAAGCGCTCTAGCCCCAACTGTACAAAAAACAAGCAAACAAACAAAACAATAAATACACCAACACAAGATACAATTATAGCATATAGTAGAAAAGTTAACACATTGTCAACAACTATATTTTCTGGATTTTAACCGCCTAGCTCGATATCTCGATTTAGAAGACTTTGGCATGCAGGGTGAAACGTGCACATGGGAAGTGTAGGCTGTGTGGTCCAATCTGACAAGAATTTAAGGCTGATTTGGATAAAAAGGTGTCACACTACACCGTGCCGCACACTAGTAGGACTGCTTTTATTTACTTTCATTATCTTTCTTTACTTTAGTTATTTTAAATCTTTGCTATTCTACTGACCTGTTTTTTCTGCATTTAAAAGTAACCCATTCAGCATCACAAGATGTTCTTACCTTGAGAAAGCTTTTCGCTGCGGCCCGGCACTGCTGTTGATATTCCTTATAGTTCAGAGTCACCCAGGCTCCATCTTTCTTATAGCAGAGGGCTGAATGATCTCCAAACTTGTCCACTGTTTGCTGAAACATCTGGTGGATGGTAAGCGGAGGCTCAGAACCTGGACCGGATTCACTCATCCTTAGCTTCACTGCTTCATCTCTTGCTGCGCTCCAGCAGCGGTTAGCTGGAGCCAGACGCACTTCACCAGACAATGGGATTGATTCTTGCTCTTTTATATCACAACAGAAGGGGCAGAAATTTGACATGGTTTCAGAGTTTTTAAGCATAGATATACAGGCTAGAGGGTCTATAGTGTCTTGTGTGTATAATGCAGTACTAATGATAAGGAGGAAGTAAGCAGCAGTTCAGGTGGCTTGAACAATGAAAGTAGCCAAAGTAAATAAACCAGTCTGGTCACTTCAGGAGCGACTTGTTATATAAAGCATGCCATAGGGTTTAATTTTTAAAATGTCTTATTAATCAATAACAGTAATGGTAAATCTGCAGATGATGACAGAATATGCTTTAGTTCATTGCACAAAATGGGTGTGCTGGTGATAAAGAACTCTTTATCTTTATCTTTTTATTCATTCATAGTAAATAGTCAAGTAAATAATCTCAGCAATACATTAAATTAAATAGGAATAAACAAAATGAAATAGAATGAATTTTTTTTTGCATTGCCTAGCATTTGGTGCATCAAAGAGTTTATTTTTTTTTTCATTTTACCTGAAACTTTAGTGGTTTTAACTGTAGTTCCTTCTGGTGTAGTTGCCTTTGGACAGTCAATCCTTATTTCAGAAACTGAGCTGTTTTTTCTCTCCCCTTGAATGTCAGCGGTTGGGCTGTCAATCCCAGAATCGTCTCCCAAAGAGAGATTTTGAGCCTTATCCATGATGGACCCCATATTATCATTTCCGATTAATGTCTTTGTACAGCTACCATTTAGTTGTGATTTAGAGTTGTCCTCTCTGAGATCATTCTTCCTGAAACTAACATATAAGCAAGAAAAAAACAAAAACAAATACAAACTCAATTGAAATTCAACACATCAAGCATAATCTGTTCTTTCATTGTAATGTAGGAGCTGAAAAGAACCCAAAACCTTAATAGCATACAAGTGTACCTACCTCAGTCCATTATTTTCCGAGGTGGGAATTCCATTGGAATTGCTGTACTGTCCACAATCACTCATAGACATTTTAAAATGTTTTCAAATACCTTTAAAAAACCATAAACCAAAAAAGAAAATTAAATATTTGGAAACCAAAATAACCACAGACGTTGTGACTGGTGACTACAGCTTCAACATTAAATACCTAATACAAACACCACACTAGCTGTGTCCAGTTTTTTGGTAGCCTTTTATCATATCAAATTATTGCAACATGTTGAAAGTTTGTTAACTGTACCAACAATGATCCAGAAACCGAGGAATGATGAAAGTTGAATGCTGGCACACCGCATTATAGTGGCAACAGTCTGCCTTTCACCTATATGAGTTCACCGATATATATCTTGTACAGTGTGCTAGTGCTGGATCATGTCTCATGATGATCATATCTCAAAGTCATAAATAAACATTCTTCAGATAAAGCTTTTCTTCCATAAATATGATAATTACATTATTACTTTAGTTAATCTATATATAAAAAACACATATAGTGTCAATATCATTGTCAGCTGGAAATGTCACCTCACAGTAAGGTTCTGGGTTTGGGTTAAAATTGTTCTTTTATGTTTACATGCATCCATTAAGTCCACCAGGTCCATTAAAAACTATTTTGGCCCTGAACATGACCCACATCAGTTCCATTCCACACAAAAGTTTTGTTTTTCAGACACACTGAAAGAACGTCCTGAAATAGTTGGAAATGGAACGTTGTTGGAATTCAAAAAAAACTTTGGATTAATTAAGCTAACATGTAGGTGTTCACATATTTTAGGTTTTAAGTTGAATAATAATTATAGAAATCTATAAGGAATAGGCCATCTTGAGAGTTAGTAGCTTTCTGCACATCAACAATCTAACTAAACACTAGTCTACACAAAAAACACAATCCACTAGTGCCTCCTAGTGTGTTAAATATTTTCCTTCTGATTTTTAACAATACTTTTAATTAAAATGATCATATAACACAATAAATTTAACTCTACAATAGAGGGTATTTTGCCCTTTTATCTGCAAGGTATTATTTTTTTTTAATCTGCCTTGCTTTAGATTATATATTTGCATCATGATGTCCAGGCACTACCGACAGCTATACACACAAGATTATTCTGCACAGAATTTCACTACAAAAAAGTAGACTATTCAGTAGTAGTGTTTTAAAAATTAATTAATTGATTAATACTGAGTGAAGGAATCGTACAAGGTGCACTAAAATTTCTGGCTTAAATAGCAATTTAGTGAGTTCCCAGTGACCCCAGTGAGTTTTTAACTTAGATCAGCATCACCAGTGTCAGAGAGCTAAAGGACAAAGTTCATAATTACAACACTGATGTGGCAACATTGAAGTCTGCTAAAATGAACTCTTGCACACAAACACCCGACTTGTTGTATAACCTGCTGTATGGGCAAAATTACAGTAAGAACACATTCTCATATGATATAAAAGCGAATTTAATTATGTTAAATATTTTAATATTTTAATAATTTAGCACATATACATTTTAATTTAGCACATACTTTTATCCAAGGGAATTTACATTTACTGTGACAGTAAAATAAGTAATTGATGATTATCTATTTAGATGTAACTGTGAATATTCAATACTGTGTAAATACCTCACAGTTAGATTTACGGCATTGATCAGAATTAAATTTACACACCTTTATACAAAGCAACTGACAACTATATGAGCTATGAACTATATGATCTATTGATTGTCAAGGGCCATGCTCAAGGGTCCAACAGCAGCAACCTAGCATGGGTGCATTGAACCAGCATCAATCAGATTACTAGCCCTATCCTAACCACTAGGCTGGATTTACTTTTAGCACAAAGATCTAAAAGACTGTTGTTACTGCCTCATGGGTATTTTTGTCTTTATTAGTATCTGCTTTATCGAGTTGCGACTTAAGGATGCAAGATATATTAAGTTTGTGTGTGTCTTTTAGAAAGAACTCAGAAGTAATATATATATAGATAGATAGGTAGATAGATAGATAGATAGATA
>JAOUQU010149747.1:0-14956 GCA_028566735.1 Ammoglanis amapaensis | reverse complement strand
AAAGCAGAAACGCAAGAATCCAGCCCCGAACTTGAATGAAACAAAAACATGGGTAAACACACGGAACAATAAACGCAAAACCAACAGGGAGCAAAAAACGATACAGACAACGTAACGAAAGAATCCAGCCCTGATAGAAGGGAGAGTCCCAGTATATAGGGTGGTGACTAATTGCACAATCAAGATCAAGTGCGTGCGATCACGGTTCCAGGTCCTTAGACATGGGGGCGTGACTGGGAGGCCTTCCATGGTTGGACAGGACTGGGAGGCGCGTTCATGTGTGAGGAAACGCGGTTCCTCACATAAAGTCACATATTAAAATGTACTCATAGTAGCGATTATTTAAAAAGGCATTGGTGACTTATGGGTTTAGATACTGGGCTAGTTACCAGAAGGTCACTGCTTCAAGAACCACTACCAACAGGTTGTCACTGTGGGGTCCCTGATCAAGGCCCTCAATCCTTGTCTTCTATAACTGTAAATGTATTCTGAGTACATCTTATGTTGTTACTTTTTAACAGAAAGCGGCATGGTCTCTCCTGTGCAATGCTAACACGTACATAGTTGTGTACAATAGTGTGTTTAGTTGTGTTTAATTAATATATAATAGAATAATTAGGATGGCATAATACTTAGTGGTCAGCACTGTTTCCTCACAGCAAGTCCTGGGTTCACGCAGTGCTACCACCATATAGAGTATTTAGCAGAGTAAGGAGTAAATGAGTAAGAGAAGTAGATCAAGATAAGAAATGTAAGAAAAAAAAGAAAAGAATGGAAAGAGGATCAAATATTTTGCTAGATAAATTAATTGATATAATAGTACTATATAAAGATATTTAAGCTCAAAGAGAATGTTTGGGTTCAGCTTATTGATTTTACATTTGTTTTGATTTATGTATTTCTAAGGAAAATTGAATATTTACTTGAGGCTGATTTTAGTTTTGTATTACTATTGCTTTACTTTAAATACGCCATTATAAGCATCTCCTTTGTTTTCTTATTTTAAATGCTTTTCCATTTCCGTTAGGTGAACCAACACCTAACTAAAGACTAACTAAGAATTCAATGGAATTTCTTGCCTCAGTCTTTGCGTGACTTCTAATTCGTCCTAATTTAAGAATCAATTAAAAGCATTCCAAGTTTCTTTACATTTCTTTTAGGGTTATAAATATTAGTAAACTGTCCTTGGGCTGGTGAAAAGCGCTTTATAAATTGAACTTAGTTAGATTTTATATATAAAGATTTACATTTTCAGCATTTAAGAGACACTTTTATCCGAAGTGATTTCCAGTGCACTATTAAGGATAAAGCTTTCGCTCAATTACTAATTCAGGAGCTTAAACACCAGCAAAAATGCCTTTGGTTGAGCACATAGCATAAATGCACCGCTGCTTTCACATCACATAAATCTTTTCCCACTGAAAGCTCTTTTGAGCTTGAATCGATTTGAAGATCCCTCATAATGAGTTACATTAACAGTTCAAAGTTTTTGCCACATCTCATTTGATGTTATTTTTCTTGATTAATTAATTAATTTTCTTTATGTATTTTCTACATGGTACACCTCCAGGCTATGTAAGGGATTATTTGGTAAAGAGGGTGATTGAGTGATGAGCCAGATGCCCTTTAGTGATCTTCATAATCACCTGTTGAAACCCAGCTGAGATGATTTGGGCTGCATTGGAGCTCGAAGTGAAGACAAATCAGCCAACAAGTGCTCAGTTCCCTTTGATAACTGCTTCAAGGTTGTTTGAAAACGGTTCTAGGTGGCTCCTCATGTAGCTGACCGAGAGAACGTCAATGACAAAGCCGAAAAGTAAAAAGTGCAAAGCTGTCATCAAAGCGCAACGTCACATCTATGACGAATCTTACCTGTTAAATAAATATTCAGGTTTGTTTAATGTGTTTTGTTTACTATGTATTTTAGTAAAGTAGTTCACGTGAGCGTAACTGATGTCTGACCCGTGAAGGTTGTGCAATAGAGTGGGACGCTCCTGGATTGGCATGCATTCTGGGACTTGTAGCATCAAGATTGTGTGATATGCAGTATACTACAGGATCTGATGTAATCTGCAGAACCATACGCTAAACTACACATTATTACGTTTTAAAACGTAATGTAGATGATACATTTAGTACATGCACACGTAACACGTGTGTGTGTGTGTGTGTGTATGTGTGTGTGTGTGTGTGTGTGTGTGTGTGTGTGTGCATGGATGCACATTTACCTCATAATCTCATTTCCCTTCTTATTTCATGACCCCTTTTATCTAGCTAACGAAGCAACTTGGCCGATCATTCTTCACAATTTCCTAATAATTCTTATTATGAAATCCTCTCGCTGCCGCTACCAGCCAACACGTCTGAACCTTCAGTCATTTTTTAAATACATGTTTTCTTACCTTATCCTGGGCCGCTTCTTTCTGGGGCTGGAGGCAATCTGTTTAGAAGCAGCTAATCCGTTCTCTTTGTGTTTTGGGGGGGATGAATTGGGAAGGTTACATATATTTTCCCCAGCCCTTACATCATAATACCGAATAAAATGCTGCATAACAATGCGACTCTCATGCTTTTCTTGTTCTGGTATTATTTTTTTGTGGTTTTGTGATGATCCCGATCCATGCACGAATGCACAAACGCTGCTGTATTTTCTTTTCACAGTTGCATGACACTTAAATCTCTATTTCAATTATATCATCAGTTCTGTGTACATCAGTGACAGTTTATTATTTCATGTCTCACTTTTACTTTTATTAGGTTGTCACAGCTGGGCGGCAAGTCTTCATACGTGCATGATTGCGGAGGATGGTATTTAAGATGCTATTCGGCTAAGGTACTGTAATGAATATTGAAAATGAAAAGTTTTTTTTTCACCACAGACGACACACAACCACAAATCAAAGTTGGGACAGAAGAGTAAAAAAAAATTAACTGTTTGTTACGTTGACCTTTTTGATTTGCAGACCGAATTAGACATTTCATGTTTTTTTTTCTACTCTAAACTTCACTCACTAGTTGTATTTCTTGCTTTTCAGACTCCCTTCAGTGAACAATATAATAGAATTGCTCTCACTGCTTCAATTTGTGGCCCTGACTACAGAAAACCACCACACATGGCTTAAAAAACAACAAAGTGCTTGTATTTTATTGCTGCAGTGCACGTGTATTGTCCAGATTCTGGTCTATCTAGGTGGCTGCTTGCTGAATGCATCACATGGATAATTATTTGGTGAGGGTAGACGTTCTGTTTCGGAGAAAGAACAATAAAAGCACAAATTGCTGTTAGTTATCTTGTTTTGTTCTGCCAGTAATTCTTTTTGTACTCTAAAAAAGCAGATATCACAGAAATGTACAGACAGATACACAGACCGACAAAATAGATAGATAGTCTGATTTACAGAAAGACCCAGCTAGCTAGACAAATCCAAAAACTAGATCAGACATCATGTTTAGAATTAGAATTCAAAATACTGTGCTTTAACACACCTAGAAATGATTCCTCTGCATTTAATCCAATCCGTGCAATGTAACACACATTAATACACACTAGTGAACACACACTAGAGGGCAGCATGGTGGCCAGCCCTAAGCACAGCGCCAGGGGAGCAGTTAGGTGTTCGGTACCATGCTTAAAAGCATTACAGTCGTGACCTGTCCACTCTTGGATTTAAACTGGCAACCACTAGGGCATGGAAAGGCAGAAAAGCTAGACAAGCTAGCTAGACAAATACAAAAACGTATAAGTCGACGGACAAGCCATTAAATTGTTGATGTAAATATGTATTTGCTTTTTTAAAATGTATTTCATTTTTGTGTGAAAATGTATAAACCTAGTTTTAATGATTAGATGCCATTTTTAAACTAATATTTTACATTAGAGCCTTATATTTAAGTAAATGCATTTGACGCTCTCGTGCCCACTCGATATGCTATCTATAAATGCTTTTTAAATCAGGAAGCCATTTCACTCAGGAAACAATTACTGCCTGATGCATTCTGACCCAGTTACAGAATAACTGGACTGGACACCGAATGTGGAACAGCTACTGTGGAACAGTTTTCTTAAAGAATCGTGGAATTTTGTTGTTATTAATCTGAGTAAATAAGAGTTACTAGACCAAGAACGTGATGGTGCTGTGTTCGAGGTCTCCACAATCACATGAGCTAAACCCCAAATGAGTTGGACTGCAGACTGAAGGCAGAACAGAAGGTGCTCGGCACCTCTGGGAACTCATTTAAGACTTGTTTCTCATAAAGTTTGAGAGAACACAAAGTACAAAAACAAAATCTGGCTACATTGAAGAATATAAAAAAAAAGATCCAATTGTTTTCTGTTTGTTTACTGTTTGCATTTATCTGATGCCATTATACATAACTAGGGGTGGAACTGCACTACAAGCAATGACCCAAAACTTGGGCTAAATGGGGCCATTGGGGCTTAGACCAACAACCTTCAGAGTACTTGAAGTACTCTTGTACTTAAATGAACTACCACTGGTCCATGGAACACTGATTTAGAAACGTCACTATAATTATATGGGCAAGTGGTAGCTTGGTGATTAAGATACTGAACTAGTAATCAGAAGCTTGCTGGTTCATTGCTCGTACTGTATCTGAAAATGAAATTAAATGAAAATAGGCTTGCTTGTACAACACTCCCCAAGCCCCAAGTTGAGAAGTGGGTTTGAATCCTTTGGTTTGAATCTCAGTGGGTAACTGGCGTGGATGGTGGAGTTACTGCCTGATGTCCTGCCAGGGATGAAAGGAACTGACTTTGAACCAGACTTTTTGTCTGGTTTACATTATGTAGAATACAAAACCTTTGTAAACTCACTAAAATCTGTAAACATAATAAAAAATAATAATTCAAAAAAGAATTGTAATGTGTTTGAAGGTGGTAAGTGGGTTAAAAATCATTCTTTCATGACAGTTTTCCTAAATTTCTTCTATGATTAGTTCATGCTATTGAGCTTGGAAATATTAAAAATGTCTGAGGAGTGTAAGGAGAGTGTTTAATCATGATTTCTAAACACTGGCATTTACTA
Organism: Ammoglanis amapaensis; assembly: GCA_028566735.1. NCBI lineage: Eukaryota > Metazoa > Chordata > Actinopteri > Siluriformes > Trichomycteridae > Ammoglanis > Ammoglanis amapaensis. The sequence continues at coordinate 9,911 of JAOUQU010149747.1, read as the reverse complement.
TTATAAAGAGAAGTCATGTTTTTAGTGCTTTTCAGAGGCATCTTCAGCTCAGGCACCAGACGCCTCGGCCAAGGTAAATTTTTGCTGAGGTTTATAATATAATTCATTACTTTCATCTTCCTGATCAGTGTATTGAGTAAACATTAGAGAGTAAAAGAGGTAGTACAATAAGTAAGGGGAAAAAATACATTCAAGAAAATGGTGCAAAGCCAAATATGCATTTACATTGTGTGTCAATGGCTGCGAGTGTGTCAAAATACATCAGCATGTGTATATATATAAAAAAACTGACCATATAAAAAACTCAGATTTATAGTAAACCTTTAAAAGTAGATACAAAATTGAAGCTTTAGAGATTCTGGTGTTAAACGGAGCTGATAACCTATTTTAAACGTTTTTGTCTTGAATCTGGTCATCTAGCAGAAATGTAATTTTGTTGCACTCATATAGCTGTCTATTTTTATTCTTTCTTCTTTAAAAATCAGCTTTCATCTGCAATCTGCCTCCGCCGCACACCGGCCAGCATAAAAACAGCCGACGAACGAATACGTGTGATTATTCATCATGTTTAACAGTGTGGAAACAATTGAGCTGGTAATTGGAAAATTGAGCTCATTTCCAATTCTCCATGAGGGCAAACAAAAGAAACGACTATATTCATCTCTTCAGCTTTTGATGTTTCTAATACTCCTCGTTCTCTCCGATCGTCGGGCCGAATTCCTCTTGAAAGCGAGCTGCTATTTGAAGGTCTCTGTGTCTCGAGTGGAAGTTTCACATCAGCATCGGGGGGTTAAATTGTAGCTGCTACATACAGTGTACAAAGCTAATTTGAATTCCTTTTGTTAAAATGGCTCATGCATTAACTTTTAACTGGAGAATTACACTGCTCAAAATTAAGGGTTATTTCCGAACGAATTCATATTTTTAAAATTAAACTAGTCCATTAGAAATGCAAGAAAGTTGCTCATTATGCAAATGAGATGAAAAAACAACTTCTATTTCATTGGTGAAAATGCACATTAACAAAAGGCTGCAGGTACTGGAGTATGGTAAACCCCCATATAGAATACATCTTGTTATTTACGGAAAAACGCACATATTCAGCCTTGTCTGTATGAATTATGGACTGCTGGAAAAACAACATCCCCCTACGCATCCACAGACATGAACGAGGCGAGGAAAATGTACACAAGTGTATAGTCACGAATACTTAAAACATAAAAACATGCTTTATGCGACGGGACTCAAATGCATTACTGGTCTTCACATTCACCAGTCCTAAATCCATTAGAACATGCATGGGGTGCACTGGGAAGATGCCTGGCAAACCATCCAACATCTGGAAGTTGCCCTGGGGCAAGAGTGGCAGAGAATCCCAAGATCACAAGAACTGCTGGACTATCTGATTCTGTCCAGGACCCATCTCTACACCCTACTGAACAGTCAATATGTGGCGCTCTTGTCCAGCTCCCACTAATATGTCACTTGCAACTCAAGTACAACACTTTGAGTTGGCATCTCATTTACTTAAATAATCAACTTTCTTTGACTTGCTAATGTTCTTGTTTGGTAGAATAAACAAATGAATTTTTTTTAATGGCTTCACGTTCGTTTTGAACTCTCCCCTTCTTTTTGTGAGCAGTGTATTTACAGGTATTCAGGTCAGTTCACTGACAGTTTGAGTAGCTCGGTGTGTCTGCTTAGCATAAAAAATGGTAAACTTTAACCAAGAACTTATAACCTATAATGAGAGTTTTTCAGTTTAAGTTTAGGAAACTAAGAAGGGTCATCTGGGATGTAGGACACCGACCATTATGAGCAATTTGAGCAGAAGACATTGAGATACAGATGTGCTGGGTTATATGCAGGCTTGTTCTAAAGTGCCTAGGTGAAGTAGTAAGATTTTTTCACTGCACACCACTGTTGAGGAAATGAACTCTCAGGTTTGTATCTGTGTTGCTGGTTGGCTGGGCACCATACTAGCCACTAGGACACACAAATCAGTGCCTAAACCTGGATAAATAGGAGAGTTGTGCTGGAAATGTGTATCACTATCTGTAAGAGCCACATCACCAAGGCTGAGGAAATACAAAAAATAAACATGGATAAAACATGGCTAGTTTCATGTTCTTCCCATAAGCCAACATTCCCTCACAGGAATCCAAAGAAATACACTAAACCATGCACCATAGTGCTGGTCCCAACCCTGTATAAATAGGAGGTTTGCAACAGTATGGGCATCAGGCTACCACTGCAGAAATTGACAATGACAACATTGGATGTTAACCTAACGTATGGGGGTATCAAATAGTTTTTGGCTCCCAAACACCCCAGATTCGTCAGACAGCATCCGTAGGACCACCTTGAGTGTTTGTAGGACCAACATTGTTCTGTGCATTCTTCGGTACACGCCATCCAGTAGCTGTGGGACGTAATGCAGTCAGCACGGCTCCAGATAGCTATGACCTTAATGAAGGATCCTATCGATAATGCGTTCCCTGCTGCTCATAATAGAAAAGACAATCTCTTTTCAGCTGTGGAAGGCTGTGCACTGAGTTAAACACATTCTAGTACTTATCAGCTAATGTGATAGATACAGACAATGTTGGCTTTTGCTCATTAAGGTAAACAACAATACGCTCTGACAAACAGCACATTAAAACTCTTCCACGAACATTAGGGTCCAAGAGACTTATCATCTGCGTTAGTGGCGGCACAGCATTTATCAAAAACAACCTCGTTATCCCGAACAAACCCAATTGGCGATAACCTGAACCCAACCTAATGCGCTTTGCCTTGTAATGTGGAGCAATGGTAATTCTTTAAGAAACGCAGAAATGTGTGTATTTAGCGTTCACGACCGGAAAGTATAACGTTCAAGTCTGATGCTTACTCGTATCAGAAGTAGATTGGGTTTGATTAATTAGCTGGACCTGTACGTTTTCAGCACGCTCTTGTCCAGTGCTTGTAAACTTGTAATCGTACATGACCGTACGATATGGTCACGACGACTATATAGGAACCGAGGAAAGAAAAATAAATGCTTTTTTTATATAAAGTGTTGTCAAATTGCGTGATTTGGTTCAATTTGTCAGGGTGAAAACACACTTTGATGGGTAAAATGCTCAACTTTAGCAGCTTGTCCTGTATTGCTTTGGGCTGTTTAAATGCTTTTTGGAAGATTTTGAAATTCTTTTTGTCAGCAGACAAGAATAGGAAAGGCTGAGGCCGAGACAAAAGAGAAAGAAGCAGAAGTCATAAACACCTTCAACCCTAAGAAATGTATTTTTTACCGGCTTGTTAAAGGTGACACTGTCCAAAAAAATGTTTTCACCCCGTCTTTGTTGAATAATGGAACATACAAAAAGTGCTAGACAGTCTAAACATCTATTTGAACTAACATCTATCTGAAACACATTTATCTCCCTTTTCCATCATCTTCAAAATAATTGCTTGGCCTGTCCGAATTCCAAAGCCGGCAGAGATGCATTCCTTGGAGTCTTTGATGACTTCTCATCATCTCATACATGACGTTGCCAGTTAAGACTAAAAAAACGGCTGAAAAGAGGTGCACAATGACACAATAAAACCTCACCACACCCTTAAATAGCTCTTTTAAAGGTCCCCCACCTTACACTTCCTTTTTGGTGTATTTGGTAATTCATAGAACACAAATTTTACACACTTATATGCATTTAACCTAATCCGTGCAGTGAAACACACACTAGGGTTTGGTACCTCGCTCAAGGTCACCACAGTTGTGACATATTGACTCTCAAAACTGGCTCGGAACTGGCAACTTTCTGATCAGAAGCACAGATCTCTAACCACCAAGCACCTAAGCTGCTCCATTAATAAATACTCATCAACCATTCTATGCCACCCTTAAATATAAATTATGATTTCTTAGCATATTCATATACAAAAGGTGGTACCGTTCATATTTTCACTTTCACAAAAGTTCATTCTGTAGAGTAAATATACAGATCAGCTTTGTTTCCTATAGGCTACACCCTGATCCCATTATCCCACTATACAGAGGTTTAGTTTTTACACCAGTAATGAATAAACCATGACTGCTCATGACCCCTTCTTTCCTCGGGCCAATTGATACTGATATTGGCGGGCAACTAGAACAGCCCACATGGGCTGTTGTTTCTACTACAGATCTCTGACTCAGTCGTCGACGTAGTTGTGCTCAGCCAAAACATAAACTGCAAAGAATCTTCTCTACGCCTCATCTAACAGGTGCCATGACGAAGAGCTAGACAGTTGTATTCACTTTGTATTTACTTGTCTGTGGATGTTATTAGATTAGTACAATCATGCCAACTCTTGATTCATCCTATAAACATGAATAAAAAATGCTGCTATGATGGATGAGCTGGAGCATCGATTCATACAGAACGACACTTTCAGTAATTAGGCTTTCTTTATATGACCAGTGCCCTGTTTGTGAGCGCTTTAGTTCTCATTTAATTAGTCATTTGCTTTTCCGTAATTACAGTTATCAATCTAATGGGAAAATAAATCTGCTTGATTGCGTGCATCTACCCACAGATGAATGAATTCTGAAGAACATTTTCATCAGCTTCAGATTCGGTGTAAGAGACATGCTAATGGAAGAACAAGTGCATTATCCTTTCAATTATGTATCAGATTTGTTACCACAGGATGACATTTAATCTATCCGGCGCTGGCTCTCGATTCAACAACGACGCTCCTTTTCATTTCAGCAATGTGGTACAAGGCTCATTACACATCCCGTATATGGGGGGATTTAGCGCTAACCTCTGTTTAGTAATTACCTGTAGGGTGGCTTTGGTTTCGTTCACACCACAGATATAATTAGTCTAAATCTGAACAAATCCCATAAAATCCTTGTAATGGTCTTGAGCGTGTGAAGAGTACACATCAGAGTGAATCTCGTCCTACTTGTTCGGTTTTATTTGGCCGTTTTGATATTAAGATTCTGAGCCGGGATGCAAATCTAATATCGCACGATTTGACCAGCTGAACCAAGATTTGTGACACAGTGGTGGAATCTGATACTACACCAAGAAATACATTTAAATGCATGGTATTGAATTTAAGCTCTGCCATTCGGCTGGAGTGGGTGGCTCTTGTTCATCAGTATCAATCAGTTTGGACACACTTTGTCATTCAATGTTACTGACTATGTTACAAGGAACATGTGGAATTATGTAGTAAACAACAACAAAAAAATCGATGTTCTTTCAATCAGCTTTATGAGGAACTACCTGGAACTGTTTTTCCAGTTCCCAAAGGTGCTGAGCACTTGTTGGGTTTACTTCTCTCTGAGGACCAACTCTTTCCGAATAACGAGTATTAGGTTATTGTCAGATGAGTGTGACGGCCATTTCATCCGACACAGCATTTTATTACTTTTTCTTCTATCACTCTTTCATGCTGAATTACTTTTGCAAAAAGCACAGTAAATCGGGTTGCCAGATTGCATTGTTTTTTGCCTAAATCTGCACAAAAAAGTACACAATTGGGCAACAATACACACAGCATGCACACAACGGATATAAACGTAATATAAAAAACGTACTAGTCCCATTATGAAGTCTTTTTCATAATTTTTTTTATGGTTTAATGATTTTTAAATGATTTACTTCATACAGATATACGTCTGTCTACGTTGTTTTTGCTTTTCTAAAGGCTATACAGTATATGTCATTTTTTCCGACTTCACATCCTCATCACCTGTTATTGCAATTCATCGCTTGTAGTCGTAGGTGAACATTTTGCACTCTGTCAGTACTGGTTCATGTTTCATATCCAAACAAGTGGATAGAAACGCCTCTGGAGAACCAATCCCAAATCCTGTTTCAAATTTCATCTACTGTGCTCTCATGACTGAGACGATGTCCCTCTCTCCATCACCTGCAAAGTCATGAAGAACAAGCCGTGAGCTCCGACAACATGAAATGGCAGTCATCATGACAAAAAGTGTAAAAACGCTCTCTTGAGGATGATGTGTAGAACATCTGAGTGAAATCTTCAGCACTTCTTGTCACCTGCTGTAACGCCGTGTTTTTGTAAACTTTTCTCTCTTAACATTGCTTTATAAAGTGAGAACTGGTCTGACAGCCTCTTTTCATGCAAGAAACATGAGCTTGTAAAAAACAGGTGTTTTTTTATTTTTATAAGTCAAATTTGAAAAAATAAAACACTGAAATATCCTGCAGTGCACTATTCCTGCACTTTGTTTATAGCGTTCGACATGTTTGGTTATAAAAGTCCAAGAGGAATCCAAGTATCACAATGCAGATGAAAAATAACATCACCAGTTATAACATTAAGAGCACTGACTGCTGCTTGGTAGAATAGAATAGAACTTGATTATTTGTCATTACACATATAAATATGAACAGAATTTCTTCGCTTATCTGAACTTGTAGTTCGAATCCGAAGTGGAGGTAAGAGCGCAGAATCAGCCAACATATGGCGTCCTTGAAGCAGACAAGGTTAAGGATCTTCCTCAAAACGGCAGCTCTTGTGGGGTGTTCGCGGGTGTGTTGTACAACTTGTCCAAGTTTGGAACACACGTGAAAGCTTATTGATGAATATATGGAGCACAGACTGGAGCCTTTGGTCTAATCCAACAGACAAGCTACTGTAGATCAAACTGTTGCCCTAAACACTGTTTTTAATTGATGTGATGTGCTTTATGTATTTCATGGTTCTACAAATGTCTCATCTTGGCCAGTTTTCATAGAAAAGCAAACGTGCATCAGCTCCAAAACAACTTTTCTCCCTAATTACCCAATTTCATTTTACTGATTACAAGCAATCGGTTAAGACTTGAGTGCAGTTTGACTGATATCTTCACGCCAATGATCAAAAACATTTCACAATGTTACAGGCTAATGGTGCCAATTAATGCAAAGTGTATCCTGCATCCTTCTCCAAACTGTCAGAATCTTTTACATAATTATACTCAAAGTAATCCTTAATCCTAATAATACTCTAGTATCCTCCTACAGTACAGAAATATTCAGTCAGTTTAATTGGAGACATAGTTTTAGATACATAGGCACTGAAATGGACAATCCAGTTCTCGGCCTGGTTTAATAAGGAGGTTTAAAATACGCCAAATCACATCAACCGGTGCAGACATACTCCATTGTAATAAAGTCCATGGAGGATCGACACAATGAGGTCATTTGGATACCTGAGTTCAGTTTACTGTGTGATCAATTCAGGTAAATAATGTCTCTGAATCTCACTTTAAAGAACGTCTGTAGGAATTTGTGCCCATTCAATCAAAAAAGCATTTTTCATGGCTGGGCACTGATTAAAGTTTCAGTTCATTTCAGAGCTGGTTATTGAGGCTGAAGTGCAGGTCTGCCGACAATCTGCTTTTTTTTTAAATCAGCGGAATGATCAGCGGAAAAGAAAAAGAAAACAAAAACCAGCATGTGGGCTAAAATAATACAGAGAGACAAAGCTCACCCTAAACAAAAACGAATACCCTCTGGCCTTTTGACGGTAGCCTCTGTCAGTTCTAAAAACCCCAGGATGCTACCGACGTATCTACCTGGAATAAAGGCGACCGAGCCTTGAAATAGGGTTTCAGACCAGGCTTGCAAATGATCTGTATATCTGGAAATAACCAGGGTCGCTGACCTCATTACACTTTTAAAAGATAAACTTTGAGGATAAAATGTTCACACGCCCAGTAATGCATACCACCTACTAACAGCTGTCATGCTGAAGAGAAAATCACCTGTCGGTGCTCATAATGTTGTATTATTTTTGTATATAATACATATTTAGTTAGTAGGTTGTCCAATCGTAACAGAAATGTAAATGTTTGTGTATTGATTGATGTACTGAATTACTAATGACTACTTAATGACGTTTCCATTATGTTCAGAACACAGTTTTAAGTTTGTAAAGCAATGCAAGCTCAATTATTCAGAACAGGGACACTTCCTAATGGTCGCTGCTTTTGTAAGGAATGAGTTAGACTAATTTCTTCAATTATTTGTACAGGTTGGGCTATTAATCACTTTAATGAGGTACTAGGCTTGAACTGAGAGAGAAAAGAGATTCTGCTAACAAAATCACACTATATTACTTAAATTCAACGACAACCCGACACTCAGGAAGTTCATGTTGCTTTGAACGGAATCAGTTGCTTATATCTGGCATTTTAATTATTCTAAAAGGTGCTCTGTAGGCCTGAGGTCAAGGCACCATGCATGCTACTTGTTGTTCAGTGTTTATTAGGATTTTATCTTCATGATTTACACTTTTAATTATATTCATGACAAGGGATCTTAAATCCAGACTGTACGCACTCTCTACACTACATTTATTTCTGGGAACAAGCTCACGTCTTGTACATTGCATGTGCATCATCATACGTTCGTATTGTACTGGCATTTCCATTTATGACCATTCGTAAAACACAGGTTGTTTATTATTTATTGGAATTTTAATATTATGTTTTATACTTTGGTTATATTCAAGATAGGAAATGGTCGTGAATCAGTTAATTCTACTTTAAACATGGCCATGGACAATTTTGTATTTACAATTCACAAAAGGGACCCGGATTTACACAGAAAGTACTCGAACCACCACACCTAAGGATCAGACCCAGGACATTCTCCAAAGATCTTTTATTATCATTTCAGCTACATACAAGTATTAGTGGGTAGGGCATTAGGCTTGAGATTGATCTAAATATTGGTGGTTCTAATTCAGGTTCTGCTAAACGGCCTTAACCCTCTTTACTCCAGGGGCGTCGTACTGCAATAGCACTCTGACCAAAACTTCCATACAAGCTGTGATATGCAAAGAAAGAATTTTGTTGTACTGTAAAATGCATCTGTATATTAGTAATGATAGATAAAGATGTTCTATTCTATTTATATTAAAATAAAACATTGTTCCAGTGCAACACATCACACATAATGCAAAACCTTATAATAAAAAGATACACAACAGAACAATAAATACAAAAATATGATTCTAATCTAAACATTCTTGCTCTATACAAGTAATTAAGAGACCAGACTAGATACTAGTACATGATGTTGAGTAAACAGTATAAAGTAGAAACATTAGCAGCAGTGATTTAACAGTTTAAGGTGCAAAGGTACAAAAACAAATGTAAGGTGACCTTGTTACATGTTGTAACTGTTTGTTTGTTTTGCTTCGAGTAATAATCGATTGGTTTTGTTCAGTTTAAGATCTGAGTGAGTTTACATGGGATCATGTTGAGGTTGAGAGTTAGCTCTACACAATGCTGTCGAAGACATGTCTGGTATAGAGATGTTGAATCAAGTGTAATGTGTTATTGATTTACCGAGAACAGTACACCTTAAATGTTTGCTCGCTTTATTTGCTCTGTTTCAATATAATGGTGAGGCTGTAACAGTACTGGATTCAATTAAATCTGGATTAAAAACTACTAACCAATTGAAGTAAGAAATTGACGGTGTAGTTATTTGTGTTAGCAGACTGATTTGTTAGTAGAATAACATGAAAGTCAAGCTTAGCCTTAAGTTACTTAAATTACTTAAATGGTTTTTAAAAAAAACCATTGCCATCATGACATTAGACATACATACTCTTTGGGTCCCTGTGAAGGTTTATATAATCTTTACAACCACCCAGAAGCGACCATTTACATAAATGCATGTTTACACCATTTTACGACAGTCTTTGCTAATAAAGAAGAGAACAAGTGCAATACACAGGAAACGTCATCACAATTCTGGCAAGCACAGGCTCAGGGGCTGGTTAATTAATGGCATTAAAATGGTCAATTAAATTTAACCTCCTGCTAATTTCATGACTAAAACCATCTCTCTCTCTCTCTCTCTCTCTCTCTCTCTCTCTCTCTCTCTCTCTCTCTCTCCCTCTCTTTC
>JAOUQU010149531.1:0-14958 GCA_028566735.1 Ammoglanis amapaensis | reverse complement strand
GTGTGTGTGTGTGTGTGTGTGTGTGTGTGTGTGTGTGTGTGTGTGTGTGTGTGTGTGTGTGTGTGTGTGTTTCTTCTGTAAAGCCATTACTGTGTTTTGTTCTTGTAAGTCATGTCTTCATGTTATTTTGTGCTGGCAGGTTTAAGCTTGCCTCAAAATGAGCCGCATTGTAATAATTATATTTATTCACAGGGATGCTGTATTAATGTAGTGATTTGTAGTAACCATGGAGAATATAATTATAATAATTAATTATAATAAGAAGAGGATGGAGAAGACAAAAATCGAGGACTGAGTGCCAAAATTTAAAATTTAAAGTGCCACCTATTTAAACACAGATATTAATGAATGACACACATGCACATTGTATACCTCCCACACACAGACACAAATACACAAACAATGTGTATTTATTACAGCATGATATTGAGCGAAAAACTATTCCACAATTGAGGAATCCGATACAACAATCCCTTTTCTTCCTCTGTTAGGTGCAGGTCACAACAAGGCACAGAAGATAGACCTGTTAATTCACCTGCACCTTACTGAGCATTAATTCACTCTGGGTTGTTTATGATTGTTATCTCATAGATTTGCAATATCTAATAGACTATTTGGAAAACTTGCGTTTTTACACATGTTGTAGATAATATATAACTATTTCCAATTCCATTTGCATGTTTTCTAATTGTTTGTGTGTGTGTGTGTGTGGGGGGGGGGGTGTAACTGAAGTACCCAGAATAAACTAATGGACAATGTATGAGCATGCAAATTCCACCAAGACAACTAGGATCCCTCGTTTTTTTACTCTCTGCTGGGTCCTAGCTGAGATTGAACTCTACTTAATAGTAACAGTGTTGGCTGGGAAACAGAAAAGAAAACTGTGGTTTTGTTCAGGGGATTAAACAGTTTGCATTTGTATTTTGGATGCTTACACAAATGTGATCACAAATAATAAATTAGAGGTTTAATAAAGTTTAAGTACTTTAATAAAAAGAGACATGAGAACAGAAAACAATGTTCAGCTATCTCATTTATGTAAGACTAAAACATAATAAACAAAAACATTATTTTGAGTTTAACGACCCAAATGAAACTTGCTTTAACTTTAAGTCTATGCACTGATGTTACACTCTTTTCCAGAATTTGACATCACATTATCTATTGCTAGGTCACTGTGGACCATGCACATTAGTTTTTTGTACAAAATGAGGTATGGATTTTAAAGGAAGGGGCCTATTTGGCAGAATATTGAGTATATAAATCATACGTATCCATTCTAGACAGTGGGTGTGAATAAAAGAAGATCGAATTTTTCAAAACTACAAATGTGCTAGCTCATTTGCTCTATATTTCACTTCCTATCAAGTCTATCCTTGTTGTCTGTGTGGATTATTTGAAGAAATATAGCCAGGGCTAAACTGTCTCCACTTCCTTCAACTGCCATTTTTTCTTTCACAACTACTTTCATGTAACAGCCAAGCTAAACTAAAATGAACCCAAAAATGCTGCCTCTGGGAGCTTTTCATCTAAAAATACATCTCTAGCCATAAGCATGAACTGGATTCACATGTGGTGTGTAATTCATTCATCCACACATGTTGTTTTTACTGTTTGAAATCATTTGTGCATGACATAAAAGAAACTAAAAAGCAGACAGAAAAGCCAAAACAGTTGTCAGTGCCATTAACATGGATATTATGTCACAATACCCAAGTGTGTTTGGATAAACCTCATGACAACATGCCAATTCAACGTGCCAACAGGGTTATTTTCAAAATCTGTCTGTCACAAAATATAGATCCATAACAAACCATTCTCTGTGAAAATTCTAGCATCATTAAACCACAAAACACAACAAATGTTAATTGGGCATTTGGGGAATTCGATGTATTACAAGGTTCTTGCTATTCTAAAACATTTCTGTGATATCAACGACAGATATAAGCATTAATGAATCTTAATAGTACACAAAGCTAGTCAGTGGATTGTTCATTTATCATTTTGACAGGAGTCAATTGGTGATGTCTTTTCCTACCCTGCTTTTACTTGTTATGCAGTACATTATGATTACAACCTTGGAAAATAGTCCCATTGAATGTTCCAGTAACATCTAACAAACTGTAACTTTAAACGCCTGCATTTGTTTGATTTTGACTGCAGAGGTTTTCTTTCAAACAACTTCTGGTTATGTATGGTCTGATTGTAGTTAGGGAAATGATTTGACCTCAAGATCTAAATAATGTTTGCAATACTCCTGTTGATTTACCGGCCAGTTGAAACACTCTCTTTATTACAGTCAGTATGGACATAAAATATATTCCTTTCTAGACAGATTCTTACAAGTTTACATGTTTTAACCTTTTTATTGAACTAATTTATATTAGATTTAGATATTTCATTGTTGCATTTACATATTTTGGCAACTGAATGAAATTGTAATCAGTGGTTTGTTCTCTAATGTTTCTCATAATGATCACTGAGAATGGTAATTATATAAAGGTCTGTGCATAGCAGGGTAAAAGCAGGAAGCCATGGCTGACCTCAACACTCTTAACTGCTCAGGTAACCCAAAACATTAAGGGATGTTTTTTCTCTTCTATTTTTCCTTATAGCTACTCCAGTCAGGAGTCACCACAGCTTGTGATCTGGATTATGAATTTGTCATCATTTATACCCCAGATTCCTTTCCTGAAACAACCATTCCAATTTGGGATTGGGATTGGCATTGCAATGCACTGGTTTATGATTCATGTACCTCTGGGACAATTCATTGGCTCCAAAATAATTGGATAATTGGCTGCATGTTTGTTTGTGGACTGTAGAACAAGACCAGAGAATCAACCAGAGAAAACCTAAGCAGGCATGAGATAAAAACGTGCAAAAAAACGGATTAAACCAAATACCTTACACACAAAATATATCAGTTTCAAATCTCACACACTTCTGATGTTTATTTCAAATAAAAACTTCTCTGTGTTTGTTTGTTTTAGTTTTTGTTCAAGAGATTTGCAGATTTGATCCTCCTAAAGCGGGTTGCACATATTTCTGTTGAAAAGGAACTAGGAGTATGAGTCAGATAATCCAGTAGGATGAATATCTCCAGAGCAAAACAACAGAAATAAGAACAAGCCTTGAGAACCAGGAAGAACAAAAATAAACCACATACATGGAATGGAAAAAAACATTAATACGATTTTTGTCAGTTGTGGGAGAGTCAAAATCTCTATTCAAAATGTTGTATCTGTTTCTGGTAGCTGATATTTGAAACAAACTATGGAATATTTTTCATTTAAACTTTATTAATGCATATTAAACCAATGATTTAGCTGCAATTCAGAGCATTAATGAATTATTTTCACCTTTTACCAGTCCCTAAATTTGTCCCTGATAACAAAGTAGGAATGGAAGCAACCTGATTGTCTTTCTTGTCTTCTGTGAGGCAATTCTCTTCAGTCCCTATTTTTTTTAAATTTGGTAAGAATTAGTTTAATTAGTTATTTTTTACATAAATTGGTTAAAAAATTCTACTATTACTGTGGCTACTATGATTGTTCCTGTTGTAAGTGGACAGGGGTGTCCACAGCAGAGTTTTCTTTTACTTGTTAATCGATGACTGGAGATCATGCTGTATGAAATACACATTTGGATTTATTTTAGAATTCGTATTTTTTTTCCAAAGCAGTATATACGAACTCATTATCAGCTACAACAGAAGGTATGTCCCAAATCGCACACTTAAGTGTACTGTAAATTAGTGCGTAGTGCAACTATTTTCATGGTTAAGTTGTGTTGTTTCATATGGGACACGACAATTCAGGGAAGTGACAAATGAAATCTGATCCTATACTGTTGCTCAAATTAGACAATATGTGATGTAAATAAGACCATTGTTTGTTAGTAAGACAAAAATAACAAAGAAATGTTCCAACAGAACATGGTTATGACATCATCCACACGTGCCACTAATCCACAACTCAAATGCAACAGCCATGCAGAAACCATAATAGTCTACTTAAACTTCTTTTATTTACTAGTGCCACTTCTACAAAGACACAACAAAGGAAAACTTAAAAATAAAAAATAGCTAACCTAAGACAAAATTTGTTGTATGCTTATGTGGCTAAAAACCCTGAAAAACAAAACGAAACAACAAAGCATTTCCCTGTGTTTTGGGTTCTTCTGTTTTAAGTTTTACATTATAGACAGACTGCTTAACTGCTGAGAACATTCCTGAGGCAAACCCCAAAGCAGGAAACCAGCTCAACAGTACTTTTTACACTTCAAAACATCCTCCATCTTCAGCGCTTAGTTTCTAATTTTAGAAATATCTGTATCATTTCTCAATGACTTCATGTCTTAGAAAGAAAGTCATCACACATTAGGTAAAAAATGGAAGTGACTGGAAAATGACATTGCTGGGTGGGTGGCTGGTTTGGGTTCTTTGTGCTGCACTATGGTGTTTCTGATAATTTTGTATAAAAGTACTAGAAAAATTAAATGTTTTTATTCATTCATATTGGGCTGCATATGTGGGTTGTAATAAACTAGGTATTTAAAACGCTTAGGTATATTTTCAAATACATTTGCTTCCAGGCAGACATGAAGTCATACACCCCAAAGAACCAAGTACCATTATGGTTTGTGTTTCAAGTTGTTTTGAATGTAGATTTGTTGGCTAAAAATGTACAAATATTCCACCGCACACCATACCCTGTGCATTTCTGAACATATAGTTTTTCAACTCCAAGGTTTTAATTTGGCATTGCTACAGGTCAACTTAAAGCGATATATCATCGAGCAATTTATAGCGCATTGAGCAGACTTGTGCTATGGTAGGACAATTGAACTATGTGGGCTGTGTCATCAAACGCTGTGTAAGAACCATGACTGGCAGGAGGAGAGGCACCTATGTCATGTGCATGGGTGGAAAAAAGTTTTTTTTTAAAGGTTCTGCATTTGTCAACTGTATTTGTCAACTGTAAATGGGCATCCAGTAAAGGAAGAATTGATAATGCTAAATTGTGAGCAATTTGGAGAAAATGAATAAACAAAATTTAAAAAAGAAGAAATGCTTTTGATTAGTGCACTTAATGCTTCTTTATTTATTTACTTATTTCTATTCTATTCTATTAATCTAAAAGTCTAAATCTATGCTCTGTTTAGCGTGTGAGACAGTAAGCAGAAATTAATGATACTTACAAACAAATGGCTTTTAACTTTTATTAATGTAATTATTTTGACACATACTTTTACCTAAGTCTATGATATTTACTCAGCTCAAAGAAATCCGGTGCAATACATCTGGACATTGTTAATAGTGATGATGAGCCCTCTATTACTTGTTTGGCACTGATAGTTGTAGTAAATCCACTCATCACAGGAGCAGCATTTTTTCATTTACAGACTGATGGCAGACAAAGTCTTCAGAACACATTAATGATAATAATTACTCAATATCATTTCAATCGGATGAGCATTTGTAACTGTTTTCTCTAGAGATCCTCTTGTTTTGTGAAGCCAGACGTGAACTCATACACCCCGGAGAACCATGATCCATGAGGATTTGTGTTTCAAGTTGTAAGGAATGTAGAATTGTTGGCTGAAAACAAATGTGAGAATCTGTAATGGGATGGTTTATAGTGCAAATAAGCTGGCTAGGAAATGAAAAATGTCCAATCTGGCAACCCCACACCTCTGCGCAATATAGAACAGATACTGGCGGTGCTTCTCAGCTCATTTTGCTCTGCTTACTGAGAGAACAGGACGGACAGAACTGACCTCACAGACACAGTATGATTGCTGAATTGTGCTTTTAATCTTAATTCAGTCAACATTCAGCTCACATTTAATCCCGAAGTGGATATTAAATAGAAGACTGTTGATTTATATCGTACAAACTACAATGAATGATGTAAAAGTTGCCGTGCTGGGAGGGGAGGGGGTCGGGAAATCAGGTAAACTGGACGGCTGCATTATTATTATTTATTTATTTATTTATCTGATTTGGAACTATTTATGATAAATAAATCGTCTCTGTGTTGTATTTACAGCTTTAATTGTGCGGTTTCTAACCAGGAGATTTATTGGAGAGTATGCTTCATCATCTGGTACGTTTAATAACACGACTAGCACGTCATCATAGCACATAACGTATAATTACTATGCTAAAAATACAGCTACAAATTAGCTAGTCCAAACACATCCTATACTGGTTAATTATAGCTTATTAGCTAACTCTTGACTAGTATTGGGGATTTAATTCTTGGATAAACCAGCTGGTATTGAGCAAAACTTTCAGCATATAATTGCATGATATATAAAAGCAATTTTATACAAAACACAGATACAAAACAATATAGTAAAATATAATGAGTTCTTAATAACAGTTTCCATTCAAGTTGTTTTATTCCTAATACTGGTCAAGAGTTAGTCAACAAGCTATAACATAAGTTGTGTTTGGACCAGCTGGTCTTTAGCTGTATTTTTAGCAGGTTATTGATCATAAACTATATCATGCTGGTTATCTACATTCGGTTTAGGATGGTGTACGTTACTATTGTATATCATGCCATTCTTGGTATTGTAACTGTTGAACATCTATAAACACCTTTTTTGGAGGTTATTAGGTTGACTTTCATAGCTCTCCCTGTCATTTAATAAAGCACCATGCCCTTGTGATGCAGGTTGGTGTAGGCTATTTATGTCTTTATCTTATTTTTGACTGCACAAACATGTTCAATCACTTGCAAGTCTCCAGAAAGAATAATAAACAGTACCATAAATCATAGAAACCTAGAAGTGAAACCAATTATGATACTATAATTTTAGTTACATTCATGACAGACACATTTAATGTGGATCAGATGTCTTAGCCACAGCGACGAATTACAAAGCACCAGTCTGAGCAATTCAGAGTGAAGGGCCTTGCACAAGGGCCCAACAGTGGCAACTTTGTTGTAGTGGAGCAAGCAACCTTCTGATCTCTAGCGCAATACCTTAGGTAGGTAGGTAGATATTCATTACACAAGTTTAATTAGTTGAACACAGTCGTGGACAGTTTTGTGCTTCTAATTAACCTGGCAGCACATTTTCTGATTGTGGGAGGAAACCAGAGTACCCAGAGTAAACCCATGTAGACATAGGGAGAACACTTTTTTAGGCCACTTAATTTGTCACTGTGCTGCCCTGGGAACATTTTGATGCCACTCCAACAGTATTTCAGGACTTAATACATCGATTCAGTGTGTGAATAGTGAGGTAACTCCAAAACCTTTATCCAAAATATATTTTGTCAGCAGGGGTTGTGTGATGGCTCCCTTTCTACTGAGAGTGACTGACAAATTACACATTGCAAATTAGACGTTGCTTTAACTTGTAGCTCTTTTGCAAACGAGTGCATTCAGCATGTTGAATTTAAATTTGAAGTAGTCTCAGTTGCAAAAGTAGTATGATGTGTATGATGGGATCGTACACTTTTTCAGATTTTTCTGGTGACTATAGGGCAGTAATGGTTTAGTGCTTAAGATACTGGGCTAGCAAACAGAAAGCTGATGGTTCAAGCCCAACTGCCACCAAGATGCCCCTTTTGAGCCCTTGAGCAAGGTCTTTAACCTTCATTGGCTCAAAGTGGTGCCCTGTTGTAATGGTAAGTTGCATTTGCATAATGTCACCTGCTAAATGCTTAAAATGTAAATATAGTTTATTATAGATTATTTTATAAGCTATAGATGAGCTTTGGATATGCTTTAAATGATGTATTGTTCTAAACATTCAGCTTACAGACTTTAAAACATTTATGAATCAAAATAGACTTCTGTGGGATTTCTGACAGTCCAGATGAATATTTTCAACATAGCATGCTAATTACATGGTACTTGTGTAAAGTGCAGTGGTGTCCTTGGGATTAAAACCAAAACACGATGATGAAAGGAGAAAATTGTTTAAAATTATAAAGCCAGCAGTGTCCCATGATCAGAACGTGTACAGAGGCTACAGGAGACTAAACACACATTGTTAATCAAAAAGCTGCATTTGGGTGCTGAAAGGAAATGTTTTTCTAATTAAAGCAAGTAAAAACATCTTTAGAAATCTATATCGTTGTACCTAAATCACACTCTTCGCACTCCGCACTTTTCTGTTATTTCCATCTAGTCACACTCTTCACTATGTTATCTCATAACAGTGGTCCACCATCTACAAGGGTCACTTTCAGCAGGCAAATACATTTCAGAGGGTAACCAAGCGTGCAAATGTACAAGCAAATAATACACTTAATAAATGTAGATTGTCAGCAAGTGAACGGTTTGTTCTCTAAAAGCACAATGATTTGAGTAAGTTTGATATTGGCAAAATGTAATAGCTAGATATCTGGGTCTCCAAGACTGCAGCTCTTATGTACTTGGATTGCTGTGTAGTAGTCTTATCTATCAAAAGTGGTCTAAGATGGCTCATGAAGACACATGGGGTCTAATCCAATAGATGAGAAGTATAAATGCTAGTATTAACAAAAAATGCTAATAGAAAATGTCTGTATATAGTAGCAAATATAGTATATAATGAATTTCATATGTACTATATTGCAGCTGTCTGCTGTAAATAAAAAAGTTTTTATGTTGGAACATTAAATTTAGTAATTAAAATTAATTTATTTAAAAGCTTTGCCACATGCACATGCTTAGCTGTTCGTGTAGCCATAAAATGTATAAAATGCAGAGGGAAGCAAAACATATTTGCCTGACCTTGTTAAAAATGTTCTCCCTCCCAGAGTGCATATACAGAAAACGTATGTCTGTTGATGGAAGGCAACTGAATGTGGAACTTTATGACCCCTGCTCTCAGGTAAGTGTTTACAGCAGCAGTCAAACCAGCGAAAATGAACAATAAAAAAAAACAAAGTCAGCAAGACAGGGAATGTCACACTTTCATAAAGCTTAATAAGGACATACGTGAAAGTTTGTGAATGTGCTATACTCTTAAATAATGTATATAGACACTTGCTTAAAATGAAGCTGTGTAGCAGAACCTGGATTTGATTTGACCTTCAAATCATCCAGTCGATAGTCGATAGCTTTACACGCTAGAATACAGTGTCCCAAATTATATGTTCTGGTTATATGTGTAAGAACATCCATTATAAGTACTATTAACTATTTATGTTGATCACTAGTCTCCCTGTGTCTCTACAGCCTTGTGATGGAAAGTCAACCTTGAATGAGCAGATCCACTGGGCTGATGGAGTTGTGGTTGTGTATGACATCAGTGACCGCTCATCATTTATCACAGCCACGGCCATTGTGCACCTGATCCGTGAGCTCAACCTCGGCGTATCTAAAAGGTAAGTGTTGTCATCAGATCCAGTGTAGGCAGAATGAGATTAAAGAAGATGCTATTTTTGTCCATCCATTCATAATGCTTGATGTGTGGTTGGTGTTTAAGAGCTGACCAGGAAAGCGATTCATGCAATCATTATGAAAGAACCAGAATGGCAGTAGCTGCTGTGGGGGTTGAGTGGGCACTTTGTTAGCATAAAGACTGGCAGCTGAGTCGCTGATATTTTTGACAATGGCCATATCCACCTACGTTTTAAGCCTAGCAAGGCAAATCTGGAATTACTTGTCATCTCATGCCATGAAGCTTCATGAATATGAAATTAGTTGCTGCTGACAATTATTCAGCTCATGTTTACATGTCAAATGATCAAGGGCCTTTCATATGAACTGGATTTTCATGTAAAGTATTTAAAATGACTGAAATGACTGAAATTGTTGAACCAGAGTGCATTGGTTGTTTGGTTTTAGGTAAACAATGTAAACAGGGAATTTTGCTAAGTAAAACGAATGTAATAACCATCAACTAACAATGATAAGGATCTGTGGCAAGTCCTATGGGAAACCTGACCTTCAGTTTGTTGGACAGAAAGTAATGAAGCTCTAGAATGCAATCAACATTTCAATTAATCCCAAATTATTAAAACCTTTCTTTACAGACTTTTTAAAATCAGAGGATCAGAGTCATGCTGAATCTGGAAAGAGACTTGCCCAAACTGTTGCCTCAGCTGGAAGTATAGAATGTAATTTCTATTCAGTTTTATCAACCACTTATTCCTGCTCAAGGTTGCTGTTGGTCCAGTTCCATCAGGATACTTAAAGCAGGAACGACGGAAATGGCAGCAATTCATAGCAAGGCTTTCACTAAAACAGATGTAGTCATTCACTTATTATTAATAACTATTAACATATAGCAGTAGTTCTTTCAAAAGACTGAACTGGTGTTCATCAGTACATAAGCAAATAATGTTAGCAGTGTGTATTGTTGTGTTAGCTTCCTGTTCTACGGAAACATAACAATAGTTCTCTTAAATTTAAGTTCTCTTAAAAGTTTTAGATGTCTTGGCTGTGTTGTCTTTATTTGCCCCTGTCTTAACACCCCATGCTGAATATTATACACATTTTTGTTCCTGTAGAGACTCTGAATCAGTGGTTTTCTTGGTGGGAAACAAGCAGGACCTGTGCCACATGCGTGAGGTGAACAAAGAGGAAGGCCAGAGGCTAGCAACAGACACTCAGTGCCTATTCTATGAGATCTCTGCTGCTGAGTGCTATCAAGAGGTGGCACTCATGTTTACCAAATTGGTGCGCAATGCCAGCCTTGGAGGCAAAGCCAAGGATCGCCGACGTCGGCCCAGTGGATCCAAGTCTATGGCTAAACTCATCAATAACGTGTTCGGAAAGAGACGGAAGTCTGTCTGAGTCATTGAGTGACGAATAAGACATTGACATTGGTGGTGCCATTATAAGGAAACATGCCCTTGGGGTTGGCATTTTACTAAAAGTTAAGAAAAGAAACTAAAGTCCTATTTGGGTGAGATTCTTTTTACATTCGGAGAAATGTAAATGTACTCTAACCTAAATTGTCTTATTTATTCTATTTTGTTCAGGCTTTGCGTACTCAACTACAGTTCGTAGAATATTCTTTAGTTGCATGTACATTATAAATGTATCTCCTTTTTAGACAGACATAGTTAAGAGTTGTGTCATGTACAGAAAGCTTTTAAACATAAAAACATATTACTATTTATTCATCTTGTCAAAAAAATGTATATATTATGTAAAAACATCACATCATTTCTGGAGAAGTTAGTAATTAAAGATGTTCTCCAGCAAAATCACATTATTATTATTTGTGCCCTATAAATAAAGTACATAAAGTACTGGTTATGTTTGCTGAAGAGGGCATAAAGGAAAGAAAAATCTTAAAATGCTGGCACACTATAAAACTCCATAGCACTATAAGTTCTATTGTTCTTTTGTGCTGAAACCCAGTTATTTTGTTAGATATTTTCTTAAATACTGTCATATTCATCCACTTTGTGCATCAGATAATAAAATTATTGGTACAGACAGACTAACAGAATTACAACCCCCATTTCCAGAAAGATTGAGCTGTTTCTAGATGGAATTAAAATCTAATTTTATTTTACAAAAAAAAAAACTAAGTAAATCACTGATGGTTGTAATGGTAGCAAGTGTAATCATTGTCAGATTTTGGAGTAAACAAGACGTGTTTGGCTCAACAGTACATGGCTGGCACTGATCATGTCTTATCGTCCTCGTTATGAAGTGCCAGATCTGGACTACAGCCATTTCAGTCAAATACATGCAAAATATCTAATCAAAAACTCCCCCAAGGTGTGGGCACTAATGCACGCCCATGACATCACAGATGCTCATATTTGCTCCTTTCATGGATAACAATGTTTTTCATTGGCAAACTTTGGCATGTAGAATCTCAAAAACAAGATACAATGTGGATTGCCATATGGTCAATTTGGGGGCTATATTATTTTGTGGTTTTCATGCAGTATGGAGGTATGACTTCCTTTTGCGGAGTAGAGTTTTAGGTTGTATGTGTT
This sequence comes from Ammoglanis amapaensis, assembly GCA_028566735.1. Lineage (NCBI taxonomy): Eukaryota > Metazoa > Chordata > Actinopteri > Siluriformes > Trichomycteridae > Ammoglanis > Ammoglanis amapaensis. The sequence goes on along the minus strand of JAOUQU010149531.1, from coordinate 3,044 downwards.
GATGCAGCAGTCAGTCCAAGTCTGTGTGGGTGTTTCCATTGTTGTAACATGTTTCTCAAACAATACACAATACCAGTTGCTAGCTTGATGGTCATGTATGTTCAGCTGTAGTTTCTGTCCTTGGCTTTCACACATAGCGAGTTTACTGTAACTCCTGAATTCTTTTAGTTTTTAGTAGTTACTGCATTTCAGGAACGGGTCCATATATTTCTGGTATTGGGAGTTGATTATCACTATGGTACTGGGAATCTAGTCTACATTACAATCATCACAATTTTTCTGTCTACATTTTCTAGCGCATCTAGTCAACACTGTTCATCATTGTCTCTCAGACTATTTATTCTACACTTTCTTATTGTGTTTACACTGCGTCCTCCTCTAACCAGAAACATTAATGATTTGTAGCAAAATGTACTTTCAGTAATGGAAAGAAATTCTAAGACTTTGGGCTACAGCCAAGTGATAGCAGTACCATACTTTATATGTTGTTCTGTAAAGTGCTCTGTTTACAATGTTAATGGTTTCACATATAGCGTTTTGAATGTACAATATTGGTGAAGCATAACATAACTATCACCTATAGTTTGTTATAAAGATATATTTAATATATACGTGTATTAGTGTACACTACGTTTTTTTGGCATATGAGGGCGTATGAGTCGACCGTTTTATGGTATCCTTGGAGTTGACTGGAGTTGATTGGGGTCCTTGCTTAAAGTCTTTTATAAATATTGCCAAAAAGGTCTACTCACAGGTCTAGCACTGTCCAACAATGATATATGCAATGTCCAAAAGACAGTTAACTTTACTTTCTCAAAATATATTTTATTTAAGGTACTAAAAAGACTCTCACTGAGCAGTGGGGTTGTACTTGGATCACAATTATTTTAAGCTCTTAAAATTATGTGACTTGTCCAAAAAGGATGAAAAGCTCTGGGTTATAATATGTACTAATATTTTGGTATGATGACAGAAAACTGTGTTGTGTTGAACTGTGAGTTGTCACCAACTGACATGCATCTATGAAACAAATGTAGTTCTTGCTGTGTAAAGTGCTGTTCCCTATATACAATGAATAAAAAACAAAACATTAATCTATCATCTTTGCTCTCTACATTAACTCCTGTTGAGCATGTTTGAACTTTTCTCTGGATTTGAAGTGTTGGTGTTTTGGTGTGTAAATCTCACTAAGCCAGTTTAAGAAGTAAGCACAGCTGGGCAAAGCAGGATGACTAAGTCACTCATTCTAAACAAGACCCTTAATTAAATCTTTCTCAACACTGCAGGATGTATGAATAACAAAACAGCATATACTGAGTGAACCGATGACCTCTGTAGGTGGTGTTTGTCAAATTCCTAGTATTTTTTTTCTGTCGTCTCTTCAGCAAAAACAATCATTTCATTTCATTAATAAAAAAACGATGGTCTTAAAATGTAACACAATTGTCTTAAATGTATACATTTGCATAAAGTAATGGATAACTAATGGGCAAAACTACTGGGTAGATGTTTTATATATCTTGCTTAGTGTCGCTTATGCTAGTGAGTGATGAAGCTGATTGGTCATTGGTGATGCTAAGCTGTGGTACTGAGAGAATGGATGCTGTACTAAAAAGCAAATCCAACTTCAGCTCTTTCCTTTGATGCTATCAGTCATGAATAAGAAGTTCATTTGTGTACATTAAACTGCTGTGAAATATTGTGGAACGGCTCACTTGTACAGTCCGTGGAACCTTTATGTATTTACAGTTATGCATCAATCCTTTCTTATCCTAATTTTCTACAGGAGATTTCACTGCATAATCCTTTATTCTTTCTTTACACCTGCATATTTCACTGTCTGTTTCTTCAGACCATAAGCATCTAAGCAATACATATATATCTCGTTACATATTTCATCTCATAATCACTTGACTCGTGTGTTGTAATTATAAACTAAAACATAATCAAGCATAAACTAGAGAAAACAAGGAAAATCTTCTGACAAATCGTAACCTGCCACATGTAAATAGAGGGACGAGCATCAGCAAACAGATATTTACTGAACACCTAATATTGGTACATATAAAACCAGATATTAAGTTTCTATTTTGTTGAATTTACTTGTTGAACTTTTTGTATCTAACTATTTTATTATTTAAATTATTTAACTATTGTTTTTATTTGCTTTCCTACTGATTTTAATTCTGGTCAAATAATGGCTCACACTAAAGATGTGTCGTGTTGTAAACCAAGAGCATTTTCTGACTATGACCCCTATCTATTATTTTCAATCAGACTTGTGACTTCCTTTGACCTATTATTTCAGCTTATAACAAAAAACTTTGAGAATAAAAATGTTATTTGTTGCATTGCATACCCCACCCACAAGCAGGTGCATGATGAAGAAATAATCAGTGTAATTCACACAGTATTATGCCTGGTCTATAAATCGTACGTTTCTTGCACCACTACATGAGTTCATTCTAACAAAACATTGTTTGTGTGGCTTTACATGTTATAACATATAGTTTGTATGAAGTACTCTGTCATCTTTTAGTCATATCTAGTCACATGTTGGTGTAGTAAAACAACTTGATGCTTTCCAGTTAATAATGTTTCAGCAGACGTGGGTTGAAAACAAGTCGTGCTGTGCTGATAATCCTTCCCGGTCCAAATATGGGCATGAGATGGAATGAATAATGTAGTTTATATCACTATATTTTCTATTTAGCTCCCACTTAGAGGTGTTGAAAATAGCATCCAATGTGCAGGGGAGGTGTAAGTGGTGCGTGTGTGTAGGCATGTGTGAGTTTGTATTTATTCATGTTGGTTGAAAATAAAATGCACAGAAAGTTAAGGGAAAACTGGAAAACTGGACGACGAAGCCGCTTCTCTTGTGTTAGGAATTGAGGGTTTTTGAGGAAACGCTTTAAATGTTAAAACACACACACGAGAACACACCGGGTTGGTAGATTGAACAGTAACTTTATTTATGTCTGGGGTGCGCGACGGCACCAAAGTCTCTCGCGAACGTGGCGCGACGAAACCCGGAAGTTCATGCG
>JAOUQU010149424.1:0-14958 GCA_028566735.1 Ammoglanis amapaensis | reverse complement strand
TATATTAAATGACCTATTTACATTATTGTCATTTAACTGATTGTCCTAAGTTAGGGGTTAAAAGCATTGCTAAATGGTTTTATAGCAGCAACTTAAAAGTGGTGGGACTTGAACCATCGACCTTTTGATCAAGCCCACTAAGATACAGATGGACTGTTAAATAATCTTACAATTAAACGAAAGCTTATGATGAATGTGTGTAATAAGATCATTCCTAGGCATGCTCAGGTTTTGCAGGGCTCTTTATCTCAGACATATAATACTAGAGTAGAAGATCTGGGTACAAGATTTCTTGATATTCTAACACCTATCTTTTCTTTCACAACTATCACACCCTCCTACTTTTTTCTGTTTGGCAGCCCTACAGCATGTTGTTTCCAGGATTTGAGCCTAAACTGTGGTGCACTAAGCCATTTACACACTTTAATTCCCATAGTGTCAGTTAAAAAAGCACTTAGTACTGTATATCCTGTAAAGACACTACGTTTTATGGTATATCTGATGCACATCATTCTCAATCACTCTCCAATTACAGCCATGATCTGTAGAGGGCATAGATACAGCAAAATAACAGCATTATTTTCAGGGCAAATATATATATATATAAATCTTAGAAAAATGAAAACTCAAATAGGTGAAGATAAGTAATAAAAATTAATGAAATTATGCACACTGATCCACATCAACGATTTTAGCGTCTAGCCAGATGGCAAATAATTGTACATGGAAAATGATTTCATGGTTTTATGTCAATGGTTTCAGTACAGTTGTGGCCTACGGGGTAGAGCGATATCAATTGGAAGCCTGTTGGTTAAAATCCAGGCACTGCTATGTAGCCACTTTTGGGCCCTTGAGCAAGGTTGTTAACCATGTCTGGTCCAAAAGACCAAGTCCAAGATGTATTACAGCCCAGTGTTTCATAAGTTCCATGTGACATCATACTTTTCGATATAGTGAAACAGATTTGCAGGCTGGTTAACCGGACCTTGGATGCACAAACCAGAGCATTCTGGATAAATATCAATTATGGGACCACTAATCAATCTTGTTCAGGGTCATGTGGGTCACGTTGACTGGGTGAAAGTAAACACCTGGACAGGTAGTCTATCCATCACCGGGCAAAGCAAACATTTTCTCTCTTTCTCTGTCTCACACACAAACACAAAACTCGTATCTAGGGAATTTTCTGCATGTCTTTGAACCATGAGTGGAAACCAGAGCATCTGGAAGAAACCCACAAGACACAGTGAGCATACAAACTCCACACTAAAAAGACCCTAACAGCTCCACCTGGGAATCAAACCAAATACCCAGCACCTTCTTGTTTTGAGGCAATAAAGCTACACTCCAAGTTACTGTGCAGCACCAACAGTAATTAATAAAAATAAATAATTGTATTATCATGCCTTGTGTACATGAAAAACTGGTATATCTTAAAGTCCACCTAAAACAAAGTATCTAAGATACATGTAAGAAATTGTCTTTAGTATCTAATGTGAACTTATTTGTGTTGGACGCGTCACCTCAGCTTTCAATTTATTTCCACTCAGTGCAGCTCAGCTGGGCTGAAGATGTGTGACTGAGCAGGTACAGAATTCCATTACACACAGCAGTGCTTTTTTCTTTCACAAATACAGAATATAAAAATGTGATATAAATGGCATGTGAACACGAAGTCTTATTATAACGCATTGGAATATAAAAACTTACAAACATTTCTATATAGATGAGTTCTGCTGGGTTAATTGCCAGCTAACATCTGTATTTGTGACTGAGCCTTGGCAATGACTGGTATGAAAGATCTTAAAGTCATATATGACAATGAAGCACCAAAGAAAGTTGTTTTACATGTCTCATAAGCACTAAACAAGATCAATATGAAAAAAACTATTAACACTGATTTATGTATTTGATTGTATATAAAATCAGCCTTTCAATGAATCCAACAAGCAAGGATAAGGTAGTTCAGTACGACTGCACTGGTCTACATTTAAAAAAGAATTATACTGACCTAAGTTTTTTAGCTGGTTTTTACACAAATGAAAAGTGCTGATTCCAAATATAAGTCAAAGGATATGTAAGAAGTCAGTTTCTTTCACACGTGTTTGATTCTAGAAGGCAATTATCAGGCATAATTAAAAGTTCTGAAGAGGCAATAGCATAATACGTATTTTTCATGCTAAAATTAGTCTGTCTTTTAACCATTGTGTACATTTTAATTGTTAGATTGTTAAAATGTTCTCTTTTTGGATGCTTTTGGATAGATCCAAATATATCTTCAGGGTTGTCAGACTGTAAACACCAATTGTAGTCTGCCATCATGGTTGTGTTCAATCTGTCATAATATCGTTGCTCCACGGTCTTAATGTCTTGGTGAAGTGTTTTCCTAGTTCTTATCTCATAGTTCAAAGATTTGATGTGACGCTCATGTTTGCTTCCAGTCTATGAAAAGCAATCAACAAATTAAAAACTAAAAAGTGGTTTTCGGCTCTGTCAGAAAAAGCAGAGCAAGCATCCTTTTAAATGGCTTTCATGGTATTAAGAATTTTTTACTTGTGGTTGATTCTTAATATTTTTCTCAACAATCTTAAATTTATCTCCAGCTGGATATTATTTATTTGTATAATGTTTTGTCTTTGCTTGGGTATCTTAAATGCACAAGGAAATGGAAATGCACATGGAAATTTGTGTAATTGCTTTGTTGTTCTAGTAGCTATTATAACTGTAAAAGTTTATGAGTAGACAGTGCTTTAACATAAAATGTCAGGATTAGAATAAACAGATGTGATTTTCTGATTCAGCATACCAAAATACATAAAGATCATGTTATTTAGTAGTCACCAAAATTGATATCGACCAGGGTGGGACAAGATGGTATGAGACAGGATAATTCTTTTAAAAAATCACATTGTTACAACAGCAGATAGCAAGAGATTGCAGGGCACTTGGTACAAACAATAGACAAATGTAACAACGCTATATCAAAATAGACATTAGCAGTAATAAGTCAAAAGTATTTACAAATAATTACCCCTTCGTTCTGAAATTGCACATGGATAAATGAAAAATGTTGCACATCTATGGTAATGATAGACAGATAATACTGACAACAGCTAATGCATTTCTGTCTGTCTGACTCTGTGTGTGGGAAGTGCACTTATTAGCAAGACAATGCTATACAGTACAAAACTATTTGAAATGTATTTTGTTATGTTCACTGAATTTTGTTATTTATATAATTTTCTTATAGAGTTTGTAGAAAGGAAAGGCCACTCCATTTGAGGTACCCCAATCTCCATCAGTCGTTTTGTAATGATGTGACCTCGATGAGCTTGAGCCTTGAATTGAACCTTGAGATGAAATTAAGCCTACGTTGTTCATGCAGCGGCATAAGGACTGGATTAATGACACTATTCAAGTAGTATGGGCTTGTCACTGTACCATATACAAAGTGTAGGGCAATTCTGTATTGACTAGACCACATAATTGGTGGCCATTATTCATCAATGAACAGAACTGAGGCACACTGGTCCTTTATCCAGCGCAAATGCTACCATAGATTACACTTCTGGCAGTGGTGTCAGGTACACAGACTACGCTGATGTAAATGGTCTTAAATGGTCTGACATGACACTTGGGTCTCTCTCACCACCTTAAATGTGCCTGGCGATGTTCATTATGAAGTTTCCCCAGAGAACAATGAAGCAATCACAATAAAGCAATAACTGTTGGATGTGGCCAAAGGACGTCCACTTCAAAATAAAATATGAATTATAATTTCATATACTCAATAACCAAGTATAGCTATATGATGTTTAGAGAAAAATGCAAACTAAGCAAAAGCATGTTATTTTTAGCGCTTGGAACAAACTCTGGAACCCTGAGTGTGAGGCTGCAACTGGGCCTAATTATGATGGACTTGAATTATTTTCATTTAGCATGGAGTTAATGCTATCAAGCTAATTGATGATTAGTACAAATGAGCATTTCTGACTAATAAGTGAGCACAGGCCTGAGGAGACAGAAAGTGGCTACCAGAGAGAGTGTTAGAAAGGAAATGCAATGTGTTTGACAATAAACTGATGACCTAGTTTGTAGGTCTGCTTTCTTGTCCTGTTATCACAAATCTGATGCAATTCAACTCTATAAATAAATGAGGAAATAAAATTTTGGATACATTTCATTTTTAGATCTATGTTACTGAATAAATATTTAGTAAACAGGAACAAGTCAGTATATTGGCTTATTCTTGACTTTTGTTCAGTAGTTCAAAGAATAACAGAGACACATATTATCAGTTAAAGTTTAAATGATATTTTCATATTTTTTCATTAGGTTTGAGAAATAGCAAAACTGAACATATTACTATTTGTTCAAAAACACTGTTAAGGTAGTGTTACGCTTGGATCTTCTGATAATAATCTAGCAGTGCTGAGGGTGGCATGGTGGCTTACTGGTTAGCACCGTCACCTCACAGCAAGAAATTCCCGGATTTTAAACTGAGCTTTTTGCGCTGAGCATGTTCTCCATTTGTTTCTGGTTTTAAATAAGCAATAATACAGCAATACCGATGAACTTTTTTTGAAACTGGAAGCAGAAGAAGGGAAGTTGGTACTAGATGTTGACATTTTCTTTCTGCATAATGCTGAGTCTTGGTTTTTAATTCATGTTTTGTCTTTTGGTGAGGTCTATGCATTCTATACACGATGTAAGAAAGTACACTGGGAACTTAGTACTGAAAGATTCAGCATTCACATACAGAGGACGTATGGATAATTATGTAGTCTAATTTAGGTTCTTAGCATCAGGTACGTCTGTTAAAATGTACAGAATAAAAAAATGCACCCACATAATTCACTGTTGGTGGTTAACAAATTGCATTTGTTCATTGTGTGAAGTGTCATCGTTGTTTGACACAACATGATTTTGAGTTACAAAGGCTGCATGAGGCCATGTCATGCCTGTTCATTGTGTGAAATTATGAATATTCTTATTTTTATACATTTAGTTGAGTGTCACTATTATTTGACACAGTTGCATGTGTTACATCTAAAACTAAATCCTAATTGCGAAAGTGCCTAAGTGTTTGAAGTTACTGTGTCCCTTAAACATTTTTTGCTGTTGTTTAATAAATAAATCATTTTTGTTAGTTATTTGAATCCCTAGGTCCTGTCTCATCTTTGTGTGTTTTTTTAACAGACACTGCATATAACAGGCACTCCCCCCAAAAGAGTTTAGTCTGATATCAGTTTATTATTGTTCCAACTTGCACTGTTTATTAGAATTGAGGAAAATGGAATGCAAATACAAACCATACAATCAAAGAGAAACACAATACAGCACAGAGTTTTTGTCAAGAATTACAACCTGTTAACATTTTACTCAACCATGCATGACATTGACTTTGTGCCAGAATAGAGGCGTTGGAAGATAACAACCGTATTAAGTTACTTCTGTTTTTTGTCAACCGAGTAACATGTTCCCTAAAAAGTTGTTGGTTTTCATGTGACAATGAGCGCCATGTCCAGACCGACCCACAACTTGATTCATTCCTATAGACACTAAGCAATGACCAGAAAGATTCAAAGAAATAAAGAAAAATAAATAAACATTTCATGCCGTCCTGTTGTAGTCAACAAATGTTCAGCTTCTCCAGGAAAATGCATTGACGCTACATAAGGTCAAGTTAATGATAAGTAGCTAATAAGGTCAAGTTAAGTGATACATAAGGTCAAGTTAAGTGATAGGTAGCTGATTATGAACAAATTCCCTTGACATAGTGGTACCATTGTTGCCGTAAGATTGCCAGGACAACCTTTCGTAATAGTTGAATGCTGTCAATGATTAAAACATTTTGATTGCTACACCAAACTGCATATTACACAGGTTAAGACTCATTTCACCATTCAGGACATAATTAAGTGAGACATTTAGGTTTGGACATTGATATTATGTGATAATTATATCTTTTAATACTGTAGTATAAGCGTTCTTTAGTAGTCATTTTAATATACAATATACTAAACAAAAGCAAGAAAACAATGTTTTTAATTTCTATAGACAGAGCTGATCTGTAGATGAACTTGCCTAGTGTATGAGGCTAGGTGGGTTAGCTCTATTCAAATTGGTCAGATCAAGGGTCTGCATTTATGGAGAGGAAGCATTATGTTCCCATGTAGTCATTTCTGTCAGTTTTTTTTCTTCTGTCATCTTAAATGTTTCTTCAGCCATAAGCTCTGAAAGCCCAGCTGTCTTCTGCGATACATAAATCTCTCATCACAAATTATATATGCATTCGACTAAATCTTAACATCAATCCAATACAGATAAATATTGATTAACTATAATTAACTGAAACCAATTTTCCAGGGCATTCATTATCTAGATTTAGAATCAGTAATTGTCTGTGTTGTTTACCATGCACTAATTACATTTCTGTTGACAAAGTAATCAGCCATCAATTCAGACTGAACCCAGAACCTTGTTGCTGTAAGACAACAGAGCTACCCACTTCACCACCATGCCATCCAGACAGTCAGAAAAATGTAACAATAATACATTTTAATTATTTAAACATTGTTTACATTTTGATTACATTCACAATGTAAATAATTACAACCCCTAGCATTAACAATGTTCTGTAAACCACCTGTCACATTATTAACTTTGATTTTAACAGACGTCAGAAAAATGTAGCAAATTGTTCATGTTTCAATAGCTCATTTTAATGAAAGAGATTTGTACTGCCATGAAAACAATATTTGTTAATGTGTGAAAACCTGAAACAAAACACTGTGGAAGTGTGGAACATTTTTCATTTCCAGATGGCAGAGATCAAGCTGTCTGTATACCATTTAGTGTACAAATAATCAAACAGTATATGTAAGCCTAAACCCCACTACTATAATCCTGGAACCCTACTATTCTCTTGAAAGCCCTTTCCTTTTGACATATGCTTCCAAAATGACTATAACTGACTATTTAGTGTTCACTAGGCTTGGCACAACTTTGTAACGTCATTTGCTACATCTTTTGCCATACATTAGCCATTTGGACTTTTGATAACCTGCATTTAAACCAATTAGTATTTACTCTCAGTCAGTCATACGAGTTGACTGCAGAAGCCGCACACAAAAAACATTGGATCAGGCAATTACTTATAACATACCTGTAATTAAAACCAGTGAAGCATAGTTTTAGGTCATGTGCATTTTGTAACATAGTGTCAGAAGAGCTGCTCCACATTCACCAGTAGTTTTGTCCTTATGTGTGGCGAAATGGGCTCGTAGTTGAGGGCATGAAAGCATAGTGAACGTTCTCAGTGAAAGCATCTGTGCCTTCTACATTGCATGCACGTTTATTAATAAATGAATTAATGACCTGAAAAGCATATGATTTGGCTTGAAACGTCGGGACTGAACCCTGGATACACCCACGACAGACCAAATGCATTGGTGAGATGCAGATGGAGCAGCCTCTTTCATGACTACTTGTTTGCTCTTGACCTTGACTCACGAATGAATGGATCCACTGCTTATTAGTCGTGACTCATGACTGAATAGACTAATTGCTTGTTGCTCGCAACTTGCAACTGAATAGATCTATCACTTGTTGGTCATGACTGAATTACTTGACCAAGTTCTAGTAAATTATAGCTATTTTACAAGCAATGTGCAGTGATAAACATTTGCTACAATATGAAACCTGGTGAGTTTTAAAAAAAGGAATTAGTTTTTGCACTTAAAATGGCCTTGAACACAATGTGCCCACTTTATATATAGCCTACAATATTGCTAAAAGAATCAAACATGAAGTAGCACATTCCATATTCCTTTCTGTGGCTGAGGATATTTAGCTTGATGCTTATTTATTAATAAATGAATTAATGACCTGAAAAGCATATGATTTGGCTTGAAACGCCGGGACTGAACCCTGGAAACACCCACGACAGAAAAAATGCATTGGTGAGATGCAGATGGGGCAGTCTCTTTCATGACTACTTTCTTGCTCTTGACCTTGACTCATCGCTGTTAGTGTAAGCTACAAGCTCTTTTATGTACATAATGGGATTGTGATCTGGATTATTTTCCTCAGAAATTGAGAGATGTCACAAACCAAACCGTTGAACTAATCAGAACAATTTGATGAACTGAAAGAGTCTTTCCAGCAAAATCATAAAAGCCATAGTCAAGAGTCAGACTCACGTCATCAGTTCATAAAACCTTGGGGAAATAATTTTTCAGATAATTGTTTACCAAATCTTAACACTTCAGTAGTGGTAGGTTGCACTTCTGGAATATGGCAGTACTGGAAGATTACTGGTAGCTTTTTGTTTGTTTTGAGACAGTTTCACCGTATAGTGCCCACTGCACTATATAGTGGATATTGTACACCTTACATTTAGATTAAAGTCTAGTAAGCCCACAAATTAAAACAGTCTGGGACTAGAAGAGGCATAATGCCTTATAATTGTGCACAAAGTATGTTCATTTTAGCTGTAGTTTGACTGACAGATGGTGCATGGAGGTTCAGTTTCTTGCGATGGGTGATGTCATGTGCCCATACCAGTTTCTTTCTTAGCATGTTTGGATTTTTTGAGGCCATGGAGCTGGACCAATCAGTCTGGTCTGACTTTTCTATGACGGTTGTCAGCATTGTGTTGATTGTTGAAAGCTCAGTATTCTGTACATGTCATGGCATGTTGAGCATTATTGAACTGCCCTGCAAGAAGGAATGGCCAGAAATGTGTGCATTCGTCATATTGGTGGAAACGGCAGGATCATAATATTGGTGGAATATCATAATGTTTAGATTTGTTCCATTTACTTTCATCCTTGCTTTCTAAGCCACAACATTTAATACAATTAGAAATTTGCTCATTTACTTTGGTTTCCATTGTGACAGACATTGCCTCATTTAACATTTTAAAACAATTTGAAAAATAATGCTTTATTATTTTATCCACTATGTGCAATATGCTTTGTTTATATAAAGTGATGATAATGATGATGGCAGTTACATACTACACTAAATGTGTGGTCAAGTCTGAAATTAAACTGCACTTGAAGCTAATAAAGAGCTCTCCAGACAGCAGCTGGGTTTTATTGCACTCCCACGCCACAGAGCAGACTTAATGCATCTTCAGAATGCTCATTATACTGATATAAATCAATTATAAACCTTTTGCAGTAATTATACTTCATACTAAAGTAAAGCTGGAAATGAAATGCCTACATCATTGTGTCAGCATTATACCACATTATCTGGCATCCAAACACTTGTTAAACAGATGCTTAAAGGCTGAAATGACCATGACATCCTAGTAAAACATGAAATTCTGTGTACTAACAGTGACAGGACAGAACATGATAAGTTTTGCAATATTGTTTGTATACATTGTAATAACTGTAAGAAATCCTACATGTAACCGTTAATATACATTGCTTTGAATTATCGATCTTAAAACTACTTTTACATGTTACACATGTAATTTTACTTTTACGTTGCATACTTCTACTTTACACTTTTACTCATTACTTATTGCTTACTTTAGAATATAAATGTGTAGGCCTTACACATGAGTATCCTAAATATCACAAAAAAGAAAAATTCATAATTTGAAGTAATAATTATGTGTATTGGGGAATGTAATGGTAGATTATCAAACATAACTATAGTGAATATTAAATAATATAATATGTAAATAATAGATTAATACTGTAATGCGGTATTATAAAGTAGTGCAGTGTGGTAAGCATACAAGTAACACCTAGCTAATGATTACTGCTAATAAAAACTTCATGATTAAAATGCTAAATAATTACTGTAATATATATATCTATTTGTTTTATACATAATCTGTTTATTAAACTATTGGATATTCCAGACCATTAGATCATCTTTTCATCATTTATTGAGTTTCAAACTTTTTCAAACTTAATATAGTAAAGCCAGATTGAAACCTAACACTCTCTCGTCACTGCTGCCACCTCTGATCATCACCAGTGCCACATCGATGATGAACCTCAAGAGCTAGAAAAATTTTCTATTCAATCACACACAAAAAAACAAAGGCAAAAATACTAACACAGCCATATCAGCTGTAAATGAACAACTATTTACAATTGCTATGACAAAAGTTATTGGTTTGTTGTTGTATTTTGCTTTGTCCCTTGTTTCTTTTCTGTACAGACATCAGGATTTCACAGATGGCTCTGTGTCACCCATCAACAACAAAATCCATCAGAATAATGTCACATCGCTCATGCACAAACACACACAATTCTTTGCTGCAGTGAACCATCTGTGAGCCAGAGTCTGATTTATGTATTCAGAGATAAGATACACATTCTCACACACTTATACACATGCCATTGCGTAGCCTCTCAACCCTCACACATACACTTCACCTTCCTGAACTGCAAATGAGCTAGAAGATAGAGCTGGGTTTTCTATCTTAATCTGAACGTGAATTCTGGAGTCTCATTGAACATCATCTTTCTCTTATTCTTACAACGTTTGCAGAAAAGGTAAAGAAAACAGAAAGTGTACTTACTCTTCAATGAATCACAAATAAATGATCTGAAAAGTGAGGAAAGCTTTAACTTTAGTTAAATGGACAAAAGTACATAAAAGGGGCAGTTGTGGCCTGATGGTTTGGGCTTGAGATTAGAAAGATGCCGGTTTGATTCTAACAGTCTACAGGGCAGGACTGAAGTGCCCTTCACCTTCTCCAGGCTACTAAGCCCTTCAGGTTCCTAGTGTGTGTTCACTCGTGTGTAAATGTGTTTGCTTAAATGGATAAAAGCACAGCGATGAAAACGTATTAAAATTCTAAAAATTAAGTGGCCTAATTTGCTGTGATAGTAATTCGAAGGTTGCTGGTTTAAGCCCACCCCCAAATCTGCCACTGTTGGCAGTATTTAAATCAGAACTGTTCACATTGTATGAAATCATAACTGAAAGTCTTACAGTTCAAGATAAACTATCTCACTCTCTTAAACGCTTATGCAATCTGGATGTGTCAAAGCTTATTCCAAATGTTTAATGCGCGCAAGGCACACAGAAACACCTTGGACAGGGCACCAGTCTATTGCAGGAAACACACTGGAATGAGTTCCAATATTTGAAACATGCTATGTGTACTTTGTTAATTTAAATAAAGATTTTTGAGATACAGAATTGATGTTCATCTGTGACCTTAGGATAAAACAAACAACAAAATGAAAAATTATGTGCCAAAAAGCTTGAATTGAAAAAAAGCTTTAACTGAAACATTCATGATAGTTTATTTGTTTCAAGAGTCCACCAGTGGAAAGTTTATGAAACCACAAGTAATCATTCATGGACAAGTGTACCATACACAATTATCAACAAGCTCTTAGACTAATGGCATTGCAATGTAAGAAAAAGAGACTTTCCTATCATCAAGTATGGCAGTATGATCCTTGCCTGCTCCTGGGTCACTGCACATCATGAAAAAAGAAATGAATGAATACATAGAAGAAATGTAATGCAATGGCTCAATAAACTGAAAAGAAAGGAAATAGAAACCCCCACGCCACCAAGCCCCCCACTCACCACCCTCCAGACACACACACACACACACACACACACACACACACACACACACACACACACACACACACACACACACACACACACAAACTAACACACATACACACATAATTAGCCAAAGTACATTCAGAGCATTCAAAACATATGAAGATTTTTTTTTTCATTATGGGTTTATCAGATGTACACTCCACTTTCAGTAATTATTTTTACCATATGTGCCTAAAAGCTGTAACTGCCAACTGCAGCTTTACAATTAAATATTTATATTATTAATCTGTTGGGTCTGCAAACTGTTTATTATTAATTATATTTATATATTTTTTTATATCCAGATATAAAATGTAAAAAAAATATGATTTATTCCAGATATTACTCAATGACCCTGTTCAAATAAATAGGTAACTGCGTGTATAGACGCCCTTGGTGTCTTGATGTCTTGACACAATGTGATTTTTAAATTGGTATTTTAATATAGCTTACATAGTCTTGGTTCCATTCATGTTGTTCCTATTTCCCTACAATATATGTTTGCATAATCACAAAAACCAAAAACTCTCACACTACACCAGTTCCTGATGGCAGTGTAAGAACTGTGTGACCACTTCTCTCTCTGATGTCACACACGCCACATCTTTATGTCAGATGCCAGGCAATATATGGGTGATGACTATAAACAAGATAAATCTCATTTGCCATATTTACCATCTGCAAAGGACCAAACTAAATAAGATTCCTTATTTTTCACAAAATGTTTTGCACTCCTTGCGAAAAAGTTATTGAGCTATTATCTACAAGAATAGAAACACCAAACAGTAGTTGAGAGTTTGAAGAAGAAGGCAAATAATGATAACTGAAGAGGAAACGAGAATAACTGTGGCAGCAACAGAGTGTATAAAGGTAAGTATTACGACATTTCATTTATATTTGTAACAATATTCATCATAATTGAAAATCTTACAGCACACACAATATAAGTTTAACAGCTTAGTTTAATTGTTGATTTTTTTTTCATAATTGAATATTGAACCTCTTTTTTACAGCAGTTAGCTTATAGTTAGTCTAATTAGGTGGCATCCATGCCTCATAACTAAAATGCAAAGCCTCGATAGCCTTTGCCAAAAATAGTGCGCTGGTGTGTGGTGAAATGGAAATGTCACTGAAATAAGTTTTGTATTTTTGCAGATGTGAGAATTGGGTCCGCATGTGCACCGCACTCAGGGTACCTCTTTCAGAGATTGACCATCCCCTGGTGAGGCTGTTTCTGGCAGAGAAAGTCATAAAATGGTGGCAGCAATCCCAGGTCTCACCAGCTTCAAGAGAAATACCTGGGATATATTTATTCAAAGGAAAAAGCAGAATCGATGGAGATAAAACCAGATGCTTTTATCTTTGATGAGACACCAGATGTTCAGGGATGGTGTGCTTTCAACATTTTGATTGCACCTCTGGAAGAAGACGATTCAAGAAGAATTCTCGCCTGTCCTGCAGACACTATTTTCTTGGTTGAATGTAACCACTCCAGAGTTCATGTCAGTGGTCAAAACACTCCAAGAGTAAGGCATCTCCAATGAAAATGTAATTGTCTCTGATTCAGACAGCACTGTCTAGACACCTATCTGGAAGCTTACAAAGTCTTTGTTTCTACAATCAATTCATATATGCTGTGAATTGATTGTATATTCGCAAACCTTTCACTGAACTCGATGCATTGATGACGTACTTTAGTCAGATGTTCTTCATGGCAAAGCGGTGAAAATGAAGTTACCTGTCTCACCTGGCAGCCAATCTGGTTAAAAGATTACAAATGAGCATTTATACATTTATGACATAAAGTGTCCATTGTTCATGTCATTAAATATTAGTTAGTTAGATAACTGTATCAAGACTGAAGTAATAAAACAATGCTCATCAATCTGTTTGTCTGTCAGTTTTGCTCTCATGCTCGTTTATTTTTGTACCTTAAGCATATATACACTTTTAATAGGTTTACCAAAAGGAAAAGCATCACAAAATTCCTAGCAAATTTCGAAGAAAAAAAAAAACTCACCACAACATCACAATAAATCTGGAGTAAAATAATTTGAGAGACTGAAACATCTCCAAATGTCTTGTGTTATAGGGCTGTATCTGTGATAAAGAAGTACATTACAAATGTAACCATACATTATATATACAGTACAAATCTGACATTTGTATAGATATTTGTATTTGACAAAATATTTTACACTCAGCTCTTTCAAGGCAACCGTAATACAGATCTGGAACTTGGTGAACTTTTGACCATAGACCATTTCATCAAGGTCATAGAACTGCTTAGCACTAGATGGTTAGATGACTAACTGTCACCATTCCTTGCATATCTTTTAAATACTCTATCAGCATGAATCTGATATCTGACAGTGGTTTTGGTAGCCTGATAACCCCAGGAAACTTATTACTTTAGACTTACATCTTTTACACCGTGCCGTCATCATCCAGAGAAGTTTGACACAGTTCCACTTGACTGGAAAATTTTAATCATAACACCACCTTTATGCCATTTTCTGACTTTTGAAGGTCAACCAACCTTTCTTGTGTTTTGTACATTCGTTTGTCTTTCTCAGAAAGTCTAAGAGAATTTGAAGTTCCTAGACAGTTTGATCAAATTGAATGCACTGCAAAATGAAAAAAGTGCACTGCAATGCTTTAATTACATTACAATTTGAAGACGTTTTGATGTGATCACAATTATTTAATTTATATATAATTTATATGGAATGTATTATAGATTATACAGATTGTGTTTATTTTATCTTTATCGAAAATCATTACACTACTTTTCTCTATATACCCTTCTACCTGTATAATAAGATAAGATGATTACACATGTATCTAGCATATATCTAGTATTTTCCAACCACTTTGAAATGAGAATAATAATAAACAGCGCTGAAATAAGAACATGACTCAAAGCACACAGCTTTGAAGCAACGAAACGCTAAGAGACATCGCCCTCTTCATTACCATGACCCCTGTGCTCAAGCTGGAGACATCTGAACACTTATCAACTCTGTATAATACCACAGGGAAATATCACTGCATAAAGATAAATATGCACGTATGTTAGGCCCACAGGTGTTAGTTAGATTTAGTAGATTTACCGGTTCTTTTACTTGTTCGGAGATTATGCTTAGTTCTATGAATTGTAAAATGCTATATTTTAAAATAGGATATGTTACACTGAGTAAAAAAGACTATATATATATATATATATATATATTAGTGGTGGGACTCGATTAAAAATTTTAATCGAGTTAATTACAGGATCTGTAATTAATTAATCGCAATTAATCGCAAATTAATCGCAATTATTTTGCTACTAAAATGTTGAATGAATGCACG
>JAOUQU010149322.1:0-14961 GCA_028566735.1 Ammoglanis amapaensis | reverse complement strand
TATTAGTCGATTAGTTGGAGTAAATGACGACCACTGGTCGACCAACAAAATCCTTGGTTGTGGACAGCC
This sequence comes from Ammoglanis amapaensis, assembly GCA_028566735.1. Taxonomy (NCBI): domain Eukaryota; kingdom Metazoa; phylum Chordata; class Actinopteri; order Siluriformes; family Trichomycteridae; genus Ammoglanis; species Ammoglanis amapaensis. Next base: position 14,892 of record JAOUQU010149322.1, on the reverse strand, counting down.
CTAGTTAAAATATATAGTCTTTATGTTGCACGGATTGTTTGCTTTTTTTATTAAATAAATCTTTAGGGGCTTGCTCCGGTTTCCTCCCACAGTCCAGAAATGTGTGAGTTGAATTGGAGACAAAACGACCCATTAGTGTTCATGTCATGTAGCCAAATCGTGTAAATCGGAGCTTTAAATTTTCAATAACTGATGTTAGACCAAAGTATTGTGCGTTTGAGTTGGAGGGGCACTTTAATGAATTCTGAATCTGAATTGTTTCAGTGAGATCTGTAGTAACAGACAGATACGAGTGAGTCCACTGCATGCGCTAGAATGTTACTTGCTTAATTATTTGAGTGCATGTCGCATTAACTATTCAATTCGCTCTCAAAATGATGCATCTGCTCTAGGTAGGGGTGTAACGATTCGGCAAGAATCCATACCGATCGATTCACTCAGATGATTCTCTGAAGAGGATTCAATATCCACTGGAAACAAAGGGGTTAAAAGGACACGCAACATGAATCTAGTATTTTTGTTGTAGTTTACAATTTATTCAGTAATGAAAGGACTTTTATTGTTTAGATAAATATGAGAATATTTATTAAATCGAATCTCAGAATTCTTGGTAATATCGTGGCTCGAGTGTATCGTTACATCCCTAAAGCAGAAATTGAACCTAAATTTTCTTAACGATCATCAGTCACTATCGACCGGTGGAAATGTCACTGAGATGTATTTGTAGCTGACATGCTGTGACTGTGCCCCCCCCCCCCCTCCCCCCGCCTGCAGTGAGAACCCCTTGCCTACAGTAGAGATTGCCATTCGGAACACCGGTGATGCTGATCAGTGGTGCCCCCTGTTGGAGACGCTGACGGACGCAGAGATGGAAAAGAAAATCCGAGATCAGGACAGAAACACGAGGTGAGAGGTTTTATACACTATATTGCCAAAGATATTTGCTCACCCATCCAAATGATTGGAATCGGGTGTTCCAGTTACGTCCATGGTCACCGGTGTATAAAATGAAGCACCGCGGCATGCAGACGGTTTTTTACAAACATGAAAGTGTGTCGCTCTGAGGATCTTCAGTGAATTCCGGCGTGGAGAAGGAACTGTGATAGGATTCCACCTGTACATGGATGTACTGAGTCTAGACTGAGTCTTGTGTGGATGAATTTCACTGAGCCCAACTTGTTTTGGGATGAATTAGAACAGAAACCGAGAGCCGGGACTTCTCGTACCAAGATCAATACAGATCAATTGTGAACAGAATCCCAGAAGAGTTGAGGCTGTTCTCAGTGTAATTGTGGAACCCACGTCATATTAAACACTATGGATTGAGAACTGGACATGACTTAAGCTCCTATGTGAGTCAAGGCAGGTTGAACCAATACTTTAAGCATTATAGTGTGTATCGTATGTATGTGTGTGTGTTTGTGTACCACCTTTATACTAGAACCTTCTGTGAACTGAAAGAAAGTTCATTATTAATAGATTAGTTTGAATATGAGTGTATTATTTGCGCACACACACCGGAATGAATCCTCCTGCATTTTTGAGCAGGGACTTTAACCCCGTGTGTTCGCCGCTGTACCCAAGATTAAGTACAAACAAAGCATAAACAGATCGCTCTTATCTTCTCATCACGACCCCGTCTATCTGCGCACTGGCAAATTGTTTTCCGGTGCAGCATTAGCCTTTAGATTCGTGTCACCGGAAGTCAGAATATGTCCAGTTACACTGCTGGTGATCGTAAGCGATCCGGCTAATCTTGTAGGTACATCCGAGATCTCCTATGAGATTATCACCCGAGGAAAGTCTGTGCAACTCTGCTCGAGACTTAAAATCCCAGGACCAGCTGATTACACCAGTGGAGTCGCGGTCTCATTTGTGCCTGGAGCTGTATAAATATTTTGCTACTTAAATGCTGTTTACGTGGCTGTAAACACTTGAATTCTTTACGGTGTTGAAGAATGTAAACACAATCCAGCGCTGGGATCTTGTTTAGTAACGATGTTGATGTTAAGAAGCGTTACTGATCCTGCCACAGTGTTGCACAAGCTCTATTAATAATAATAAAACCTCTTTCAGTCTTGGTTTTTTGTTTTCCCAGGCGCATCAGGAGATTCGCCAACACGGCATCCGCCTGGTAACGCGGCAGAACGAAGACGCCGCCGTTCAAGGGTCTGTAATCATCAGAATCATGGAGCTGCTCATCACTGGGACGTTATTGACTTTGTTTTAAGGAGTAATGCGTATTTGATTTTTGTTTTTGTAATAAAATAAAGTATTAGTTCATAATCTGTGTCGTTTGTGTTAGTTTTGCCAACATGATGTTCTACAGCAACTTTAAAACTATACACAACTATAAAAGGAAATGCAACTGTCGGAGTATTTAGCAATTATTACATCATGAACATATTCTTAATATAAACTGTATTTGCTTTTGAAATGGGCAAATCGTGTGTGTGTGTGTGTGTGCATTTTAAACTGTTTTTAGTAAAACTCTGATCTGGCAACCCCAGAATAAAATTAATATTTTAAAAACACCATTTAAAATTAGAAATTTCTTCACAGCATCAAGTTTCAAACAATTTGAGCCTCTGGATTGTGTATCCAATTCTTTACAGGTGTCATTAGTGTTCAGTTACATTGCATTTTGTCTGACATCATAAATAGCGCCACATTGAGACACTTGTCACAAGTTTCGGGTCATTTTAGCAGCTTTTCAACAACCTTCAGTCTGATCGTGATTCCATCTTTATCCCGTCTCAGAACTCTGGAGTTCGTCTCTCGAGATCTTTAATGAGACCCAGTTCTCGTTTCATCTGGACTGGCGTGATGTTTTATTGCTCTGTGGATGTCGTGTCATGATTTTTTTTACTCCTCTCTTGTTCATCTGGTGCTGATCTTCTGAAGCGAGGAACGTGGCGGTAACCGGTCCGTGAGCGATGCTGAGCTCAGCACAAAGCGGCATCTGAGGGATGCTGAGAAGTAGGAAAGAACACATGCGCTTCTGGAACGATTTTGTTCCGTTTGTTGTGTGGTACTCATTAGGATAAACAACGAATTATTTGGAAGTGGCCGAAAGTATCTGGTCGTCTGGTTACGGCTGTAATCCAGGAGTTTTGGTGGACAGGAGAAGAACGACCATTTGTGTAATTTGTGTGAAAGATGCACCATCATGCTGTTTCAGTTCGGTTAGGGTACCAGACTCGAACCGGAGCCATTAAGAACTGGGCTGGCTGTGGGTCTTTGTTCCAACCGACCTGGGAGGTCACATGATCAACCGTTTAACTGACACCAGCTAATTACACTAATTAAATCAAGTGAGTTCTAATAGGATCTGATTGGATTGAAATCCAGCAGCCACACTGGTGCTTTGGCGAAGGGTTCGAGACCCTTTTACTGATTGAATGAGATTTCTGAATGAAAATCCTCAAAGCTTGGTGGAGACTTGTATATTTTTACGACCGATTTTCTTAGTGTTCGCTGCCAAACATTCCAATCTGGCTACCCTGGTGTGATTATGGCATGTGGTTTTATTATTTACTTATTGTGGTATTTAGTTTTACTCACTAATAGATGTGATTTCAAATGGAGCCAGTTACAATTATCAGGACAAAACAGAAGCTACTTATTAAGTCAAAGTACAAGTTTAAAAAACAACTTTAAAAAGTGCAACAACTAAGCGTACAAAATAATGTATAAATGATCATAAGTAACTTGATTTAACGTGCGTTGTTACTTTTCAGGTCCTGGTATGTTCTAACAATGATCTGGATCCATGCTGACATCCCACATGAATGCTAAAGAAGTAACCATGCTAATACCATGCTAATATCGCTAATAGCGTTTAGCATTAAAGCACGTACGTTAAGCTAATGCAGTTATAGAACGACGTAGTGGTTAAAATGGATCCATTTCTTGTTCTCCACTAAAAGTGTCGCATAATTAAAGTTCCCAAACCTCCACATTTGTTGGGGATTTTGTCATTTAACGCTGTTGCACTTCAGATCTAAAGGATGGTTTTAAGATCTCGGCTCTTGATAAGCCCGTCTGCTAAACGACTGAATTGGCATCGAACTATTTGACCTCTCTTGCCTCTTTCAAGCATGTTGCATTTAATCTTTGTGAAACTAGAACCCAGGACCTGGACCGGTGGCTGGCGTCTGCTCTACGTATATAGTGAGGCCTGTTTGGGGGTTCACATCTGTTTTCCGTTTGGAACAGAGTTTTACAGATTAACAAACATCAAACGTAGTCAGCAGGCCACGAGCAAAACATTTCTGTCTCAACACAGAGACACTCGGCTTTTTGTTCGGCTTCTTTTTTTTTTTTTTTTTTTTTAGCTTGTTTATCTTTTTTTTTGCCCGTAAATGTGGTCGGGGTGGAGTTGGTCGGGGGCGGGGGGGTCTTGTTTGGAAACACAGGCGACACACATAACATGTGAGACTGAATATGTAACAGGTGGAACATGTAACATGCGACACAAATAACACGTGACCCACGTAACCGGTGATACACATGACATGTACACACGGGATATGTGGCATGTAATATGAATTAAGAATCATAGCAACAGCATCGTCGATGATGCACGAAGCAGCTCTTGGAATCGAACCGGCAACCTTCTGATTGCAAGTCCAGTTCTCTTACCAGCAGGCCACGGGTTACCCTACAATTTGGACACTTAGGAAATATTATAACTGACTATATGTTTAATGTAAAACACACACACATTGCATCACTATGTGTGCAAAGCACTTTACATAACATCTGTTATTTAATTTACTAAAGAAATAAAATACGTCTATGGCAGAATAAGAAAAAGACTTTTATTGAGGTAAAAATATAATACAATTATTTGTACAGACATATTTACAATGTGATGGTTACACTGAGAGATAGAACACAGGATACATGACTGATTATGGAATCAGAACTATGATAAAAAAAACAGTGATACATGTGCTGTACATGTTACTACCAAACTCCCCGTGCTATAATCTCTGTGTAACAGCACAGTTAACAGTTGTGCTGTGACAGTTCATCCCTATCTTTACTCTAAAGCACAAACCGGGATGGGTGCGAAAAATCCGACTAACAGGTCTGACGTACAACTGTAATTTAAAGGTTCACCGTTATTACACGTGTGTAACATTTGCACGCGTGTAACATTGCATCAGGTGACGAGTGGCACGCGTAACAGGCAACACGCGTAGCGCGTGATGTCACACATAACGGGTGACGCATGCAAAATGACGCACAAATAGCATGTGACGTGTGTAACACACTTTCATGTCACACGTAACGACACCCGTGGCATATGTAGCACGTGTATCACATAGCTTGTGTATGTATCCTGTATCAGGTGACATGTAACAGGTAACACATAACACAACTCACGTGACACACGTGACACACGTAATACGTGACACACACTCCGTTATGCGTTCAGTGCTACCACATTAGGTGCGTTATAAATGTGTATTTGGAGTTTTTTTCAAGTCAAATTTGGTTGATAACCACTGAAATCTGGCAACCCTATTCACGGCTGCATTTTTTCTTTACCTTTCTTCGAGAGCAGTCAACTATCTACTCATCTTCTATCCTCAATATTTATTTCCCTAACGCAATTTTAGTGTGTAATGTTTTTTTTTTTACTCAGTACTGGGACAAAACATGCTCAAGTAAAATAACGAGTACTGGTTGTCGAATCTACTGTAAAAAAATACTAGTACACACAAAAACAAAAACCCGACTCGATTACAGAAACGCGAAAACATTTAATCAGTTAAAAGTACAAACACTTGATAAATCGGAAATGTTGCCCATCCCTGAGTAGAAGGCGGAATGTTAGTGACCTGCACTAAACCCAACTACAGCATCAGCATTAAGAGTGGAGCGTCGATCCCCAACCGCCGGACCCCACAACGTATCGGGTGTCATTGTGTCCTGATAACACTAAACGGGAGCAGTGTATCAATGCATATCGTAAAAATAATATTAATAATTTTAAATCTTTCCACCCCCAGAGGTCCACGGTGCCAAACTAGTTTGGGGACCGATTCTCTAAAGCACAAGAACACGATAAGACGTCTTGACCAGGCGTGTAACCCATGAGGTATGTTAAACCTTCCCTGCATGTTTAGCACCTTTCTGTGTCTGTGTTTTTACTTTTTTGGCGGTTCGGTGTTGCTTCCTTTTATATATATATGTGTGTGTGTGTGTGTGTGTGTGTTTGATTGCAATACTGATGACAAAAATATACAGACAATAAATAACCATATTACGCACCCGTATGCAATGTTGAGATGGAACGTAACGTTCGGGATGTAACGATATAATCGACCCATAATGTGACATGATTTACAATATTTTAAAAATTAATTCTTTTTATAAAAAGATTCTTTTAATCCTAATGAATCCATTCGTATTGATTCTTGCTGAATCGTTACTTACTTCTCCTTTCCTGAGAGATTCGGCTCTATGGTTGTTGTGTTAATGTCACCGTGACTCTACGGACAGACGAATACATAGACATAGACAGACCATATGAGGGGTAACTGGGCAGCCAGATTTCACCCCCCACCCCCCGAAAAAAAAGTCCACACGGGCATCAAAAGTCGACGGAAAACTGGCTTCAGTGTTGGTGTAGCACCAGTTTTTGTTGCGTGTCTTATCGATACATGGAGGGACTGCAACCAAAGAAGTCCATGCCGACGTAGCGCGGGTAGCCCTCGAGCGCCCGGACCCCGACCGGGTCGAACTTCCAGTACTGTCTCCCTCTCAGGAAGTGAGCGAAACCTGTGAAGACAAAACTGAACCGTTACAAAGAGAATTAAATCGAGTTTATTTGACAGAAGGGGGGCGCTGTGTCTCTCGTATGTAATGTAAACAAGGCAGGCAGATATAAATCTCAGGCTTTCATTTAATTTAATCTCGGTTAGCATGAAAGCTTTATCACTCACCACAACGATGGTTTAAATTAAATCTGCTTGCGTATCGTTTTTACCGTATCGGTCCTGAAAGGCGGCGTCGATATCGTTCGGGATCCCTCTCCAGTCCACCATGTTGCGGGCGTGACCCGAGTCTACACGGTTCTCTTGAGGGTTAAAGCGCCAGTAGTTCCCATCCTTAAAAAAAAACACCTTCTGCGCTTTGTCCTCGCCCCACATCAGGGCGGCCTGGATATCGGTGACCGGAAGACCCAGTCCCTGCACCGGATCGGGACCCGAGATCTGCTTCTCAGCCTCGAACACCCAGTAACTCTGACCTAAAGAATAAAAAGGTCAACATGAGAGTACCTAAGAGCCGCCGGGACTCTTCTCAGTTGCCTCCTGAGATGTATACAAGACAAAAAAGCTCAAGGCTCACGCACCCTGAAAGAACCAGATGTTTCCCGTCCTGTCCTCGAACGCGGCATCGATGTGGTCCGGTATTCCTCCCCAGTGGCGCGAGGCGAGCGCAGGATACCCGGCCTGCAGTCGGCCATCGCGGATGCGCCACACGTAGCCCGATTTGAAGAAGAAGAGCTCGCCGCGGATCATGGAGACGGCGTCGAAATTCGTATAGCAGACGTCAGGCTGGACGGAGCAGAAAGGACATTCACCATCCAAGTGGGTAGAGTGGGGTGTGAAGAGTCCAAAGACATGCAGGTTATCTAAATGAATGAGTGTGTTTGATAAAATGTGTGTACTGATGAGTCTTGTGTGATGAATAAATACGTTGTGTCTGTCATGAATGTAAACAAAGGTGTTTACATGATGATAAAATGTAGGGATGTAACGATACACGTTACCAACAATGTGATACGATACTGGGTTCATGATACAACTCTAAATTATTAGCTTAACAATAGGAATTAAAACATTAAACAGACAATTAAATTTAACAATTACAATTATTATTATTTCTGCTAGTTTAAAAAAACACTATACATTTATTATTTTTCCGTATTTGTATTTTTCTCATACAATTTTATTCATTAGTTTACTTATGACTTATTAGTTATAATTTATGTATATGTTGATTTTATTGAGTATTATTGTTCTCATATTTTTATATTTTTCATTAAATTAAATAATCAATACAATAAAATAATTAATTTTAATTAAAATTAAAATTTTGTTCAATATTTAAACAACATGTTGGCAGATAATTGACAGAAAAATAAACAAAATAATTTTCTTAATTTTTTACTATTTCTTGTTATAAAAGAAATCAGGAAAAAGTGTGTGATTCTATTTTACTAAATATTATAAATTTATTAAATTGTTCTAACCATTACTTGTTTTTTTATTTCTTTAAAGTTGCAAACTATATCAAAAAGTCTAGAGTCCTGGTTTGTGTAAAGAAAGCAGTGCCAGCGCCCTCTGTTGTTTGAAGTGAATATTGTTTTGTCTTAGGTTATAGAAACATCAAGGGAATCGATTCGTATCGATTCTTTTCTGAATCGTTTCATGTCTGCTAAAATCCCACTAAACAAACAAACAAACAAACAAACAAACCACTGTACTGATGATCTCGTTGGTCTCGCGTTCCCGTTCCCGTTCCCGTTCCAGCACTCGTTGTCTCTCCCGTTCTCTCTCTTGTTCTTTCTCCTGCTGCCTCTGTCGTTCCCTCTCTCGTTCCAGTTTTTGTTTCCTCTCCCATTCTTCCCATTTCCTCTCCCACTCCTTCTCCCGTTCCCTCTCTTGCTCTTTCTCCATTTTCCTTTCCCGTTCCAGCTCCCGTTCCCACTCCTGCTTCTTCCTGGAGACGGGCTTCGACCCGTACAGGTACTGGATGCCCTTTATGTCGTCCTGGCTGAGCTTCAGGGGGTACGAGTAGCTGTAAAAGGCCGTCATTAGGGCCCCGGGAGCCAGGGAGTGCTGGAGACCCAGGACGTGACCGAACTCATGGGCGGCAACCTGGAGCAGGTCCGTGCCTGTCGATATTGATATTCGGGGCTAAGAAAATGTTCTTTACATAACGTGTACACCAAGTGTCTATTGGGAGTACCAGCGTATTTAAGTCTAGACATTCTCAGTTGGCCTAAACACCATCATAACCACTGACTTATCTTTTCAAATACTAAATTTCCCCATCATAACCATAAACAATCATAAAATAATTTTGCATAGCGTATCTCTTGCTTGCACAGCTTCTAGATTTATATACATGTTTAATCCAATCATAATTCCGCCATCATGTGTTGCCATGACGGTCAAACAGATCCACCATAAGGTCTTTAAAATCAGTACTGCAGGCACATTGTGGCCTTAAATAAACCCATTCGATTTTGGTTGGCGACACCAAGGCCATCTCTGATTGGATGGTCAAAGCATCTGGAGCGACATGCCCACATGAAATTATGTTATTTAAATCATCAGCCATTTATCAATTCATACCATTTTGAGCAAAAGTGAAAATTTAAGGGCGCTGCTCAGGGGCCCAATTGTGGCAACTTGGCTGTAGTGAGGTTTGACCTACTGGACTCCGCACTAAACTCGACAAGGGTCAACTGTAGTTAGTTCAGTGGGGGAGAAATTCTTACCCAGATTGTTGCCGACCGTCCAGTCTTCATCGTAGTCGAAGTGTATGTCTCCCTCGCGGTACGTTTTGGGAAAGAAAGCATGGGCCAGAATTCCTCCAGCGCCATCGAATGGCAGGTTATCTTCATGCCAGTATCTAGATGAAACAGACGGTTCCATAATCAACCCTGAGAATCCTGGAATTTCTTTAAACATTGTGTTTTTTACACATTTTATGCTTATCGAACACACACTTGAGGGAAGTAGTGACCACACGTGTCCGGCACGCTGGACAGCCCTGTAGCCACGCCGCCCGGAGAGCCGTTTAGGAGACTCTCGGTGACTCTCAGGTTCAGACTTGACATATGGTCTGGGAAAACCCTACCTGCTGCACACAGTATCTGTTTTGTTTAGGCGGATTCGGATTTACAATGAAACAAGTCGCGACAAATCGTGTGAAAATTGAGAAACGTTGGCGAGTGTTGACGTGCAACTCTACACCGCTACTACACCGTCGCGGCGGCTTTACGACAGGAACAGAGGGATTAGACGCGCAGCGCGGTGGAAACGTCTGCGGCTTTATTTACAGCCACAAATCGTTTTATTTAAAAAAAAAGATTTACATCTATGACCGTGTTACATCTATGAAGCGGTGCGGCAAATCGGATCATCGATCCCAAACGCGCGGCTTTGTGCTCTGACGTGAGGCCTTAAAAGAAAGGGAAAGGATAAAAGGACCGGGATTAACTGTGGCGAGCTGAGTATCTGGCAACAGACAACAGAAACACCTGAGAAAAACATCTGCCAGGTGTGTGGAGGCTCGACCCCACCATTCACTGCTCTCATTTTATTTTGGTACCATGGAAGTAACGATTCAGGAATCGATTCACTCGGGCATGATTCGTATCGGTAGTAATGAATCGAAATTCGCTTTGAACAGCAGAGGGCGCTGACGTCATTCACCGAGCTGCCAGATCGGGCTTCATACTGTACCTACATCATAAATAAAATGGAATTTATGATTCGATAAATAAATATCAACATATAAAGGAATTCCTTAATGAGAAATAAATATATAACTATGTTATGGATCTGTCACAGACATCTTCATTTGCTTCTGTTTGTTTGGGTTCATGTTTGTCTGCTCACGTTCGTTTAGTCCTGATTGTTTACTCATTCTTCTGTGATGGTTTGTTTTACACTCCTTTATTGTTCATGTGTGTTTGCGCCTGTTTGTTTTAAATGTTTGTTTGGCCATGTTTCTTTTTCTACGTATCTTTGCTTCTGTTTGTTTACTTGTGTGTATTTGCTCCTGATTTGTTCACTCAGGCTGGTTTGCTCTGTTTTGTTTGCTTGTGTGTGAGTGTGTGTGTGTGTGTGTGTGTATGTGTATGTGTGTGTGTGTGTGTGTGTGTGTGTGTGTGTGTGTGTGTGTGTGTGTTTGCATAATTTGCCGCATATGTTTGTATGATGGATTATTTATTCTTGTTTATCTCGTGCTTTTTTGTTCATGTTTGTTTGCTGGTGTTTGTTTGCTTAGTTGTGTTTGTTCTTGTTCGTTTTTGAATGTTTGTTTGTTCATGCTTGTTGGCCCCTGATCAATAATAAGCTAAATCATGTTTTTTTTTGGTTCAAGTTTGTTTGCTTATATATTGTTGCATCTATTTGTTGGTTCTTGTTTGTTTTCATGTTTCTTTGCTCTAGTTTCTTTTTTCATGCCAGTTGCTCCGGATTCTTTTGTTCATGTTTGTTTGCATGATTGCTTGTTCACTCCCATTTGTCTGTTAATGTCTGTTGGCGGTTTACTCGGTTGTGTGCAGCCCTGCTGTCTGTGTGTGTGCGTATGTGTGTGTGACGATTTACCTGACAAAGTCGATGTTGATGTCGGCTGCTCCGGTAACCTCGGTGAAGGTGAGCGGAGTGACATCACTCCAGATCTGCAATGCCTCCCGGAACACCTGACGAACCTTCGCCAAGCTGAGCTGCTGCGGCCGCCGCCAGATCCTGCCGAACACACACACACACACACACACACACACACAAATGTTCATGATCCCACATGCAGGAGAGTCGCCAGACTCGAGGAGCTGATAACTGTGAGCTTTTTTTTTACAAAGACCTGCCCTGCGGCATCTGACTGACATGAAAATGTGCGTAACCTAACAACTCTACAGGGTTACGGAGTTTATTCTCATCTTACTTAACGATAATATCAAATGAAAGATTTTTCATCGTGCTCAACAAAAAAGACTTTCATCTAAAATAATCTACACTGAAAATAACACGCTCTCGACAATACTGGGGTTTTTAAACATAACTTTAAAGACATGATATCGTTTATTACCTTAACAACGACTCCTTATGCTGCTTCTTGTTAGAGCAAACTAAGACAAATTAATTATTTGCGAGTATCTTATTAATATATTATTTAAAACGCTACAAAATAAACCAAAAATACTAGATTCATGGTTTTGTACTTTTAAAAATATACCATCAGCGCCCCCTGCTGTTTGAAGTGCATATCAAGAACCCAACAGTGGCTGTGTAACTAGAGTCTAGATTCGAACCAACAACCTTCCGGTTGATAGCCCAACTACCCTACCCAGTAGGCTTCACTGTTTAGCGTAGCTCCTTAAACCTCCTCCATCATGTGCATTCGTCTCTTTGTCTCTTTTGCACGATCACGGCTATTTAGTCCGGTCATCCCAGCCAGCAGACACAACGACACAATTATTATCTGCTCCAGACACTGCCAGTGGTTCCCACTAGATGGCGCCCAGATGACATGTACAGAATACATACATTAATCCCAGCATAAGATCAGTCCTCTAGCTTGGATTAGCATCATCGTGACCTTAAACACCCTTTCCTTTGGGCACGGTTCCATAGAACCTGGCAGCCGTCAGACGTCTCATTAAAACCGGGGGCCCCTATCTTAACCCCCATCCATCCGTGTGGAAAGCCACCAACTCGGCTTCATAAAGCCCTGCATGTCAGTCTGGGATTCACGACTAAGATCGCTCCATTTAGGCAAGGAATCTGACCCTACATCAGCATTCCTACTGAGTATAGGATTATAGAGTCCATTATTAACTGAGAGGGGCGGTATGAAGGGCTCCAAAAACAAGCTTCGAGACATTAGTCATTAGAGCAACGTGACACAATACAGACTTTCAAAAGGAGTCGAGGACAGACGTCGCCGTCTCCGAATTACGTTCATTTATTCGTTTTGACTCGCTTTAAACATAACAGAAGGAGGAAAAAAAAGCCCAAGGTATCAAAGTTCTGGAGCTCGTTGAAGGCCAGAAAGTGATTTATGACCAACAATTCCATCAGGTGGGTTATAAACCTGGCTCCACTAGACAAACTGGAATCCCACGGGATCCTGAACCCGTTACACACGAGAACACGTGTGTATTGTGTAGCGCTCCTGCCAAGTTCACGACCCGACCCCATCCAGATTATCGGTAAAATGCTAACTTCTGCCACAGACGCGAGAAAGGAGGAGGACAGTAAGTCAAAACGTAAGCATCGGGAGAAGAGCCCAGGGCACGGGTCAAGCCGTCAATCACGGGGCTTTGTAAGAGGTGATGAAATTCGTGTCAGCTCGATGGAATGCCTCTTAAAAAAAAAAAAGAAAGAAAAGAAAATACACCGGACTGACTTTGAGTCTGTCAGACCCTCCGGCCACATCTCTCACAAAAACAACCTGGGACTCGACACGGAATATTATGAGTGATTATTCATTTTAAATCAATACTTAAGACACTTTTGTTCAAAGGGGACACATGATGCTACTTGTCCAGCTAGTTAGAACAGGTCTAAGGGCTCTAGACAACATGTCCATGAAGTTCTTAGCACATTAATCCTATATTTTGACTCCCCAAAACAAACAAGTATCCATATCATGAAAGATAACAGCCTCGATTAGTCCTATCAGGTTTTCCAGAAGAATTTGGACTGTTCCTTAGAAAAATTGTGAGCCTTTGGACGACTTTCCAAAGCAAAACATTGGACGACTTTTTTGGTAGTGGTGGGGCTTGAACCTGCAACCTTGATTGTGAAAGTGAGTCAGAAAAGATTACGTCCGATACGTCCAAACGCTTTCAAAGCACCTTGATTCTTGGTGGCCCGAAAAAAAGGGTAATATGACTTCTTCTGAGCGTTTCATTAGCACTTTCATTCAGGTTCACGAGAAGACTGTCTGGGATGAGGAATATTCGAAAGATCTACCCAGAATGCACTGGTGTAGCTGCAGGCGAGTGATCTCTGTGATCTGTGTGGGGCCCCGAATTTACTCTGTACCACTAAAACACGCATCAAAGATCACGCCGATGTGCGGCCGGGAAATGATTGCTTTTTATGTTCGTCACCCACAGAGATGAGAGAGACGCCTCTCGCGCCTTTTATACCGGCTGTGTCTCAATAACATGACTGATTCTTATAGGGCTGCTTCTCGATTTAACCCGTAGGCTGCTTTTTTCGTAATGGCTTGATAATGAAGTATAAAGTTAGCACTTTTTATTCCAGCTATTCCTCGAAACACATCTAGTGGATTCCATGCGAGGAAACTATATATCTAGTGGATTCTGAAGAACAGATCTTGCCGTGGTTGGCGACATTCGGGCGTCTGGGTTGACGCAGTAGTCAGGTACATGCAGGCGTACGTTCTTTCCAATACTTCAACCCTATATATGAATTAAATATGTACTTATAAGCACTTTTATGGAGGTTACAAGTATTCATGGATTCACACTATTGGTGATGGTGTGTATGTATGTATGTGTGTGTGTGTGTGTGGGGGGGGGTGTTACTGTATAAGGTGAAGCGTCAACTGTGCAGCTTGATTTAAAGTGTGTCGGTGCACTAATTATGAGTAATTAATCATAGATGTGTTTTAGGACTAACATGCAATAAACCAATCAGCCAATAGCCTTTGGGTATTTCAATACCGCAGCTTCTTACATGCGCACGGTGTTGACAATCCATTGCCAAGATAGTAATGAGTGTCTGACTGTTGATGTCAGTCTGTTGATGTCGGTCTGTTGTAAAATAGCGAGGTGTAAGATAGCAACGAGCATTCGTGTCTGGTGTAAAATCGGGCAGCTGTTAGTCAAGTCAAGTGAAGTCAACTTTATAGACATTGTCTCTAACATTACAAAATACAGGACCAACAGATACAGAAACTCCTGTTGAGCAAGCCGAGGGCGACTATGGCAAGGAAAAACTCCCTGATAATTACAGGTGCGTGTAGGTATTATCGTTACTTTTAGTTAAGGAGTGTGTCTGCCCTTCATGACATTGTGAAAGAATTAACCTCCTGAGAGCCAGACTTTTCCCTGATGTGTGTTTTTTATTTCGTCTAGCTATTTGTGATTAGTAGGACCTA
>JAOUQU010149000.1:0-14961 GCA_028566735.1 Ammoglanis amapaensis | reverse complement strand
ATGATGATATTCATCTATGTGAAGATGCTGATCATGTCAATGATTTCTCACAATCATTTTCAACAATCATTTAACAACGTAGGAAATAAATAAATATCCATATGCAAAATATGCTGCTATTTTTAGAACAGGCCCGCGAGCGACCACGTTGGTGACCCCTGGTGTAAAGAAATGTATAATTATTATTTAATCATATATCTGTAGAATCAGACCATATTGCACTGTATTCCTAGTCAGGGTAGAACTAATAGGATTAAACTTTTAGTTATAGTTAGCACTTTTGCTGCTGCATTTTGATTGTAGTATGTTAATGGATTCACCCAGTGGAAAAAAAACATTATATTAATGAGACCTAACAGGTATAACTATTTACACACACGATTTAAAAAAAAAAAACAGTGCAGATTTGCAGCCGTTTGAGTTAACCATTAACCTGCCGTGTGTTTATTTAATCAGTTACTTACACCTACACAAATTAACAGACGTTTCGGGTCACACAATAAGATAAAAAGTTTTCTCACATAGCCGTGTAAGAAAATACATATTTACACCTATTTCTAATAATTGATAAATCTCTTTCTTTGCTTTTTATACACATGTATTGGATGTTTGTAATTTTCATCCATCCATTATTACATTTGACCACCGCCTAATTCTATTTTGGGTCATGGTGGGACACACACTGGGCGAATACACTAATGAACAGGTCGCCATTCGGTTGCAGGATATATAGACAAAGACTTTCACAATTTTAATATCTACAATTATCATGACTATAAGTCTTTGGACTGTGGGAGAAAACTGGAGGACCTGGAGCAACTGTGCTGACCATTTAGCCACCGTGACGCATTTGATTAACCAGTTACACAATTTTTGTCATGTGATTCATTGTGTTGCTGCTGTCTGGTGTTACACGGCACTTTGGGTAGTTTTAGGGTGCTCATTGATGTCATTAATGGTTTGGTTGATTCCCTCCTCACATCTGTGTTTCAGCCAAGAGGCTCCGGGTGATTTTTACCCGACGTTAGTGATCGAGAGGAACATATTTTATGGGTGGAATTTACCCAGTTAATGTTTGTGTGTTTAAATCAGGCGATTTATACCAAGTGAAATAAACCCAACGTTAATGACGGTGTTACTAATTTTAACGTTAGTGTTCTTAAAGAAAATGTGTTTCGATTAAATGTACAAAAGTTCCGGCAAGGTGTTGGGCCCTTGAGTAAGGCCGTCGGTTGCTTAGAATGTTTACTGTTGCTTCGGATAAAAAGCTTTTATAGTTCATTACATTTAAATGCACGCACACTGGAATCGTTGTTAATTTTAACTAATTCGATCCCCGGGTTGGGCTGGGGACTCTGTGCGGAGTTTGCACGTTCTCCCCGTCAGCGTGGGTTTCCTCCGGGTACTCCGGTTTCCTCCTACAGTCCAAAAACATGCACTAGGTTGATCGGAAACGTGAAATTTTCTTAAGTAGTCTCACAAGTTCCCACCACTTACTGGTGGTTGTCGTCAGGAAGGGCATCCGGACGGAAAACTCTGCTCCAAAACATTAACGTCCGACCCCAGGAAATGGGAAAACGGACGATAAACGAATAGATAGAGAGAGAGATTTATAGAATGTTATATGTATAAATCAGAGCAATCGTTTACTACTTATAATCAGTATTTTCTAATAATATTTGCCTTTTATTTGGTGTGATTTTTGTTTCACAATAACTTATTTTGTCTTTTAATAGACCAAAATTTTAAGCTGTGTAATAAAAAATAGACTGGCCAATCCAGTCAAAAATATCAACTGGAACGTTATTAAGCGTTATTAAGTGTCCACAAGCCCTGAGAAAAGCAAACTCAACCAGGAACCACATCTTATTCGTGTGTTGATTTGCCCGTTTAAATTTTGAAGGGTGTTGACCGTTCGGGTTTGAGAAGATAAGTTTAGATGAAGAAAGAAAACTACCGTTACTGTGTCAGTAGACTATAATTGTGAACTTATTGTGTTATTTTATTATTGACTTTAACCAATAGTCACAATGGCACTTGGGATTATTGTGGTTTTGTTGAGCGTTGTAGGTGAGTTATTTCTAATTCTTTATATAAGCATAAATAACATTAACTATTTGAATTCGTCTTTACTTTTTTTCTCTTTATTGTTCGTCTCATCACCCATGATCGAGATCCATATCATACTTGTGTGTTTGAAACATTTTGAGAACATGAATTCTATGTTTTTATTCTTGGTAGATGTAATGTTTTCTTCTGTCGTGATGTACGTGAATTTTAATTATCATCTGAATTAGTGAAAAAAGTTTAGTGCTGCTTGAACAGGCAAAAACGAATGTAATGATTTCATACAGATTTTGATCCGTAAGTAAAACGCCTATAAAATGCTATGTTTATAATACATTTAAAAGTTTAATTGAACAATAAATATATGTTTTTGGAAATATATCCTAATTGTATAGGGTCACTTCTTATTCCCCTAAATTTTTACACTGGTGTACAAATGATGCTATCATCATTGCATATAAAAGATTTAAAAACTGTTTAGTCCGGGGGTCCCATCTACTTTTAACAACCTTTCTTAATGCCCCCAGGTTGCCCTCAGTGTTTCTTTTCTGCTCTGTTGACAGTCTGAGAGTTCAGTTTATTATCCCAAATTTCTTTCAGGATGCATTATTGTGTTTTATGCTTTAGGTTGCCAGAGTTTTATTATTGTAGATTTTCATACCGTGACTTCAAAGACTTTAAGCACTAATGGGACACGACTTTCCTTACAGATTGGATTCTTGCCATGAAGTGAGCATTCATTCATTCAACTCATTTCCTGTGATTGGCTTGCTTGTTGAGTTTATTTTGCTGAATTGTTTTTATTGTCCCATATATACTGCGATTTGATCTGTACAAGATACAAAACAAATCTGTGTTTAGTAAAACTGACAGTTTTTTATAAATGACTGTTAATGTTGAATGGTTGCATCTGTGTGTGTGTGTGTGTGTGTGTTTTAGGCAGCACGCTGTGTGTCACGGTGCAGGTTTCTCATAATGCAGTTAATGTAACCAGTGGTGGGACTGCAAATCTGTTCTGTACGTTTTTAACCAACGCACCGGTGAATAATCTCTTAGTTCAATGGACTCACGTTGGAGTGGGCTCAGGGAGTTCTGAACAGGTGACTTCTCTAAAAAGTAAATGATTAAGTAGAAATGTATTTCATTACAGGATTAGTTATTCGATGTGTTAATTTACATAAGTTCATTGATTAGTCTTTCTGCATTTAGCAGACGCTTGTTGCAGTAACTGAGTAAAGCTCAAAGGCCCAACAGCAGCAATCTAGCAGCCGGTGTCTTTTGGAGTATCATGCACAGCATAGCTTACTGTTAAATTCATTTGTGTTTAATTTCATGTCAACACAATACGTTTATATAAGTTTGTTTGGATCATTTTAATATTCTATATTCAAAAAAGACTCAGACTAAACACCAACCATCTCAGTAGAATTGTTACAAGTCGTTCAGGCAGTTTAATCTGTAGTTCTGCATTTTCGTTCATTAAACTTTGTACCTACTTCGTGCACGAGGCACACCCTGATAATGAAACAAAAGTATTTGTTTAACAGTGCAAGTTTTATCTACGACAGTAGAGTAAAAACACACAATTGAAACTAAGCCTTATTAATACACACATTTGTAATATGGTGCTGCGTGTACAGAAGTACTGAATGAGGATTGTGTTACAGATATAAATGACAAAACTGTACACAAAGACTGAAATACACAACAAACATTAAAGTTTTTAATAAAAGTGTAACTATTTGGCAAGATTACAGCTCGTAATGATTGGAGACGAATGTTGATGTTTGGAAGTTTAAGAATAGAAAGCCAACTATAGAGTATGTATAAAAGTCCTTATGAAGAAATCTTATAAATAAAGAAAAATCTAGATAAATCTAGACAAAATATGGATAAAAACTGAGTTACCATCTCACTGGCTACTTGGTTCATTAGTGGTTCGTTGTTTTACACATTTAGAGCCACTTGGTTAAATCTGACTAACCAATTATTTTGTATATTGACTTTTCTTTTCTTGATTTATTTGTTGTATTTAGTTTGAATCATTTATCGTGTTTATCTAGGTGTACTACTACCAGTCAGGTTTTCAGCAAATTGGCCCGAACTTCAAGAATAGGTTAAATCTGCTGTCTACACTAAACACCACCATGAACGCCTCCATCTCCATCACTAACATGCAAGTTGCTGATGCTGGAATGTACACGTGTGAAGTTCACAACCCGCCTGATATTGACGGCACAACTAGTGCTACCATCAGGGTCAACGTTTTAGGTAACATCTTTATTAAAGGGGATATATTATGCAGTTTTATAAACAAGTTAAAATAGGTCTATGGGCTCTACAAAACAGTACGTGAAGTTCTTTGCACAAATTTGATCAAATGAGGGTTAGTGGCTCTTGCTCAGGAGCCCAACAGTGACAACTTGATGGTTGTGGAGGACCTTCTGTGCTCGAGTCAAACACCTTTGCTACTAAGCCATCACTGCCATTGGGATGGTTTATTGGAAATATCAAGGCTAGAGGGCGACAAAAACATACAAAATGTTTAAGATCCTTAACAAGTGCTTAATCTATATTAGGCTAAACATTGTACATAACTGACTTATTATCTTTATCTTGGTTTAGGTAAAATTGCACTCTATCGTTATATGACATTTACAGTGGCATTTATTTATAATTAATAAAACCAGAAAGATTATTATTATTATTTGGAATGTACCAGGTAGTAAACAGCCCTTCTAATTTAAGTAACGTTGATGGCTGTGTTTGATTGCTGCATTGCTTTTGTTGAATGGAGTGTTATCTAAGGCTTCTTTTCTTTTGCAATGTCACCATGACAACAAGATCTTGTATCTATCCTGGTTTCCATGGCAAAAACGGCAACGGTTCTTACTCAGATAAAGACATGAACAGGCATGATTGTAAGCACAAGATAGCGTAGTGATTTTATTAGCTTTTTTTCTGTAGTGTGTAAGGTTTTAAAACTGTAATTGTTGTAAACACAAAGTATGATTACAAACCCAACAAAAAATGTGAGGTTATACAATTGTGGTACTATATAGTCAAAATACAATAAAACCTTGACATATGAGCTCAATTGGTTCCATGATCAAGCTGATACATTTATTTGCTTGTATATCGAATAGAATTTTCCCATTAATTTGAACTTAAATTCTATTAATCTGTTCCAGCACTTTAAAAAATGTCCATTTATGTTGTTTTAATGAGAAAACTATTTCCTCTTCTTATCTTCCAGAGAAACCGTCCCACCCATTCTGTGCTGTACATGGAGATGTGGAAACAGGTCATTTGGTTACTCTTACATGCCATTCAGAAAAAGGAAGCCCTGCTCCTATCTACACCTGGACAAGACTTGAGAATGGAATCAGTCAGCCTGTGTTGGGCTTAACAAGTGTGTAATAAAATATTGAATTGCAGGGTGCACGTCTGAAGATCAGAATGTCCAAATTTGGCTGAAGTATTACAAGCTCAAAATGCAAACCTATATAGTCATAAACTTTAGCTTCATCACAAGTTTGTTTTAAATCATGTTTGCAAATCATATCAAATCTATTTAAAATAACCAAATCACTAAATCTTGATGGTCCAGACAAAGGCTAATGTGTATGTACTTAATTGTTGATGCCAAAATTGCATAACATGATGACCACCTTCCTAATATTGTGTCGGTACTGACTATTCTGACACCTTTCTACCAGAAACATTATCAAGGTCTTCCATTCCATTGCCCCAAGATCGGCCTGCTGAGCTTGACTGTAATTCTGAGATATCGTTATGCACAAATCCAACACACTCATGAGAAAATAAGCTATTTTATTAATCACCCATGCAATTAACTTTGTTCTTTCTTTTACATCAGATGTTAAGACTGGTATCTTGTACTTCAGAAACATTTCTCAGTTCGAGTTTGGAAAATATCAGTGCAATGCTTCCAATGCTGTGGGTTCCTCCATCTGCACAGTTGATCTCCACTCAGGTAGTCAATTCATGTATATTTTGTAATAGCCATGAGCTTCATCACTTTACGATGAAACCTATGACTGCTTAGCTATAGAAACCCAATCTTATATCATCAGATTGGTTCATTTGCCTTGGGATCAAATGATTTTTAAAATCCTAGATTAAACATCTAGGCCTTGTTCTACTTTTCTTAATATCACAATGAGGTGCTGTTAATGTGAAGTTCATGTGACATCCTTTCCAGACATAAATAGCGGCGTGATTGCGGGCGCAGTTATAGGAGCAGTGCTGGCTATTGTTTTCATTGTGCTGTTGGCATGGTTCATTTCTCATCAGCTAAAGAAGCAAAAGTACAAAGAGGCCAGAGCTAATGAGTAAGTCTCTTTTATGCCTAATAAAGTCAGGTCTCTTAAATGCAAACAACAAAAATGGCAACAATTTAAGGATGTCCAAATTGTGTCTGGATCAGTTTACGGTATCGTTAAATGTTTGTATGCAGGATCAAGGATGCTGTCAACTACAAGGTTGTTCCACCACAAGAAAGTGCTCAAGACCCTGAGGCTTGAGAATCAGAATCAGAACCGAGCAATTCTACTGTACAGCAAACGAATGGGTCATTCTTTGAAACAATGCTGCAAACAAAATTATATTCTAATATTTCCACACAATGAATAAAAGAATAGTTTAAATATAGACTGTGTTTATGGGTAATACAAGTGCCTGCGTAAATTAGTTGGTGACTATTACTCTTTTTCTAATTTGTGTAAACATTTTCTAACAATTTAATGTAGTCGATTTGTCTCCCTCTACTGGAGGATTCTCTCATTACAGTTACCGTGATTACTGTATATTGTAACTTAAAAATAAGTTCTGCTCCAGGCTCTGCCAATTATGCCCGCCAGATGGCGCATAATCAATAATTTTGTGATTTTTTTTGAAATACATTAACAAAGAATGATCCGCTTTTGTGTGTCTTTGCCCCCTTTGAAATCATTCATACATACTATATCAAATCTTTTGTAAAACAGGTATTGAATACATTTTGATCTGGATACAGAAACTGTAGCAGGTATTATATTAGGGAATTATATTCTTTAAGTGTTTTAAATCTTGTTGATCAACTATGTTTGATTCCTGTATATTGCAAATAAAGACAAATCCTTAACCTACACATCTGTATTGCATTCAATTCAATCAGAAATTAGGCTAAACATTAAAGAAACATGTAAGTAAAGGATGTTTGAAGTGTTTGAAGAAGACGCATCAACATTCTGCATCATAAAATGCAACTTTAAAAGGTGAGAAATTATTCATACCAGGCTCACATACAAAAAAATACTGTTATAGATCAATAATTGTTATAGATCATGTCCTATACTTGTTACGTGAGAATGAATAATGAATGAAACTCATGGGGTGAATGTCCAGCGTTACTCAAAACCATCATAGAGCACTAAAAGTGTAGCCTCAAACTTTGGACCTCTGAGAACTGAGACTACAGCTGTACAACAGCACCACTCCGCAGGAGCATTCGGACACGAGAGAGGGTAACACAGGACACAGGTGGTCATGCCCTACAGCCACTACAAAAAAATTACAACTAATTTTGAATCTATCATGACATCAGAAGTCGTCCGGGCAGTCTTACAAATGAGGGAATCTGCCAAAGAGAAATCGACGTTGGGAAATGGTGCCAGATGCACTCTCGCCGGGCATGTGAACCAAACTTGGGCAAGCGATGGGTACTTATTACAATAATGTGCCATTGGCGTTAATTCCCTATTTATTTCCATAATTGTATAGCTTTTATCTGTAAATTCCTGTCAAGTAAATTATTTGATTTATTTGTTAAGTATCACCTTGTATTGGAAATGTAAAAAATAATTGCTCTACATTACAATACTAGAATCAAGTAACCAAGACCCCCTGACCCAAAGAATTACCATAGAAACAGTGACCACAAAGCAGCCAACCACAAACTTCTCTGAGTCAGCATCACACATTGTGAAAATGCTGTAGAATAAATCTAGGTCAGTTTAAAAGTTTCAGTTGTGTCAGATGTGTAAATAACATTTTCACTGGAGCCCAAATAGAGAACAATAAAATATTTTACACAATGATTACCCATTCCGGAAGATAATAGCATCTCAGATTTAGTTTCCTGGTAGAGAAAGCAGATCACAGTTTTAAACTTTAGTACTTCTCATAGTCCATGACAGGCATTTTATTGTGCTTTCATGACCTTAAGAGGAAAATAACTGTAAAACTGTAATAATCTGTTTATGTAGTGATTACATGTCATTATAACTTAAAAAATTGAAAAAAAGACCCTTCATCCATCTATTATGTACATTTACCATCACATAACCTATTTAGGGTCACGGTAGAAAACTGGGTGAATATATAGAACAGGTCACCAGCTTGTTGCAGGGTACACACACACACACACACACACACACACGACAATTTCAATATTCCTCAATTTTACTAACTTCATGTCTTGTCAGGACTGTGGGATGAAACTGGAGTAACCTGATGCACACACAAGAGAACATACAAATTCCACACAAAAAGCCCTGGATTGCCGTACCCAAGAATCAAACCCAGGACTTTGTGTCATGTGGTTGCAGTGCTAACCACAGCTTGGGCTTGGGTGTGATTGATTCACAAAATGTGTCTGATAACACAAGATAAAATGAACTTATATTATTATATAATGAGATTTTTTTAAATATTTTTTATTATTATTAAAAAATAAAGACTTTACACAGTTGTGAATGATAGCAAAACCATATGAAAATAACTCAAACATATATTTATATAATAATAAACTCAAATAAATAACTAAATGACTAAATGTTAAAGATAAGGAAAGAAATCTGAAAAGAAAAAATAATAAAATGTAGAATTAAACATTTGTAGCAACACAACCATTAGCACAACAATTAAATGTAAATATAGTCTCTATACCTTTTTGGATTTTTTTTTTTGGGGGGGTGTAAATGTGTAAGAGAAAATTCAGTCTGATAATCTTTGAACCATTAACATTAAATGCAAGTGAAATGTTTTCAGATTTTGTGTGCAAACTTCTAATTTTTCAGACGGAACACAAATAAATCTAAACAGTTTTTTTAAACAAAATCTCTAGAATGAATTTGATTTTAATATTTAATTTGTTGACCTTGCGAGAGAAGAACAGGGTACATGGATTGAAAAACCTCAGTTCTGCGGGTTGGCCCTTTTATTACAAAATAACATTTTATCCAGTTACGAGAACCTACACTATAAAAGCGCATTTAGCAAATTGTACCCTTTCACATGATCCTTAAACGTTAACCTAATATTTAATACAGCATATTTTGTTAAACATAATACTTGTACTAAATAATTCCTATTTGAAACACTTAGACATAAAAATATATAATTTTTTATAGACAAAGTGACAAGGTCCTAAAAGGCTGGGGAATTCTTTCTGATATGGCATTTTGAATAGGTCATATTGAAACATCAACATTAAACATGATTCATGTAGTAACCACAATCTTACGTAAATACTCCGACATTAAGAAAACCCAGAGCTCTATAACCTTTAAATCATCGAAAATGTTAGGATTGTTTTTACTGCTTCAGCTATGCAGCTTAAAGATGAACAGATGAACACAATAATGCGCTATTTTATACTCATTAACATACTCCATAAATGAAGCATACATACTGTACATATATAACAAATACTGCTTTAAATAGACATTAACTTTAATAGTAATTTATATAGGTTACTGTTAAAAAATAAAAGATAAGAAGAATTTAAAAACTCATAAAAGTACCTTATCAAGGCTTTTCAGAAGATTGTTATCAGTGGAAACTTCCTGGCAAAGTGGTTTACCGAAGTCACATTGCTACAGCTTTTGTAATGCATATTCATTACCGAACAAGAATAAGTGATGGGTTCTGAGGATTTTAAAGATTGTTACTTTTGTAAACGTTTTACCTCCTCAAAAATTCACATTTCCTTTTACTAGATTTCCGTAATCGAACGATTGATGCTGATCCGCCTCCTGTTTAGATCGTACATGTTTTTAAACTTTCCCTGTATAGCACATAGAATGGTCTTCCTGTACATACTAGACAAGAAGTAATATATAATCGGGTCCAGGCAGCTGTTCAGAGTCGATATAAGTAACGTGATCTCATTCCAGTCATGCAACTGTTGCTTTTTGTTTACATCCTTGATTATGTCCATCTGGGCCAAAACATAGGGCACTCGCACCAAGTGGTAAGGGAGAAAGCAGATTGTGAAGATTACTGGTACCACGAAGGTCTTCATGACCAGATGTTTCTTACGAACCTGTGCATTCGGGTCTCCCTTGTTTATTTCCATCGTTTTGAGCTTCAAAGCTATCCTTACGTAGAAGATGATTATGCCCAGGAAGAACACACCGAAAAAGATCACCACAGCTAAGTTTATGCCACCTGCTAACGTCCCTTTCTTATGGAAATGGAAGCAGATTTTTTCACATGGGTGGTCCTGCTTGTTACTAACAAAAAACGAGCTGGTTCCTATGAAAAGGATGGCCCAGACTGTATAACATGCTATACGGCTCCACATGGTCTTCTGCAAACGGAAGACCCAGACTGCCTTGACGACCTTCAGGTAGCGATCCAGACTGATCAGGCTAAGAAAGGAGATGCTGGCATACATGTTGATGTAAAAGAACACACCCACGATTTTGCACAAGAAGAAGGGTCCCTCTTTGTTGTGGAAGTGAATCCGCAGGGGCAGACACAAGAACAAGAGGAAGTCGGCTAGCGCCAGGTGCCGCATGTAGACGGCCATGGAGCTGTCAGCATGGCGCCGAAGGAATAACACAAAGAGGCTGATGAAGTTGCTCAGGACTGCGAAAATGCAAATAAGCACGTAAATGTGGGGAAGAAAGTGCGACAGGTTTCGATCTTCTATTTCACAGGTATGGTTGCTGACGTTTCCCTGAAACATTGTGTCTGTGAAGCACAGCCCAAGGAGACACTTTCCGCCTCTGTGGAAAATCCCAAAAAATATATTAATGTGAATATGTGTACTTTACTGCTAAACTATTTAACATTTAATATTAATGTCATGTCATCTTTAATTACATTAATTGCTTTATCCTAATCTGTTCCTTTGTGCGTCTGGCATCTCTCAGTGGGTGAGTGGGTTTCTTTTAAAAGAAATACTCAAACATTAAACAACATGTACAGAATCCAGACTTTCGGTCAAAGAAAATATAATTTCAAATCAGTTTCTCAATGCTGTATAGCACCCACAATCTCACATCACCATTCCACTGTTTAATATTGAGAAATCTAGTACCATTTTAAAGATTTTTTTTTTCATATTACATGAATTTTTCCTTTTTTATTTATTCATGAATTGATCTCTTAAGATCAAAAAAAATATTTGTGGTTTAAAAATTCTGTGGTCACTTCACAACTTCACTACAATATAATGTATTTTATAAATACAAACACACACTTAGATTATTTTTTCTCGTGTTCCATCATCTTTTCTATTAATGAGATCTGTAGGTTATTAATATTCGTATAGCTTTGCAAAGAATTTTCAGCATTCTTGATTTTCTTGAATTCTTGAATTCCTGTGATTTTAAAACATATAAATTATATAAATATAAAGGCTTTTATTAAAATAATCATGGATTTCCTGGGGAAAGATGATTTAACGACAGCTTGTGTTTCTTTAAAATCTCATCATACATCTATAATTTTATAGAATCTTCACACACGTCACACATTTCATAAGTGCAGATGGCAACACAGTACGTAGGTTTTTCACTGATAACAATCTGAATAGCCGTTTTTATCTCTGACAAAAAAAAACTTGAGATTTGGATTCTAACCTGAGGGTTAAAATTTACTGCAGCTTTGTAGTTAACAATAATATTATCGAGCTTATCTACTACTTAGACGCTACAAACACAATTTAATGATAATTAGTGTTTTTATCAGGTTTTGTTTTTGTTGGGAGCAGCTGAAAGTGGTCGGGGTGCAAAAGTTGATCATAGTATGCATTATGGATTTGGCACAGTTTTTACACTGGATGCTCTTTCAGACTCAAACCTCCCTACTTATCCTGGTCTGATATCGGCATTACAATGCATTCTAGTGGTTAGGTACCCCACAGACGTATAAGGACCCGAACCTCTTGCTTCTTGCTGTAAAAGGTGAAAGTGCTACCCACTGATCCACCATGCAGCCTAGTTCTAAAAAAGCACTTTTATGCACTTTGATTTATGATGAATATTATGAATTTATGGACTAAAATATATTGTAATTTCTCACTGGAAAACGTTTTAATAAGAATGTTTTGTAATTTAAATCTCACTACAGTGGTATACAATACAGTATCACTTCTGTTATATAATATTATGCTGGTTTTCGGAAATCAAACATTAAAAGAACAATTGAAAAGCAGTTATAAAGGAAGTGATTCTGTATAGGCATAACAGCAGATTGTGTTAATAATCATTTTAATTTGATAGCATAAATTGGTAATTAAGAAACCTACCTCGCTGTTAGATTTTAACTTCAGATTATTTAGCATAAAAACATAATAATGCTTGAACCCCCACCAAAATAACAGCCAACAAATTAAATAGAAATTTGTCTTTGAAGTCTTTAAAGTGTTGAAATCATGTAAAATGTGTAGATTTACCTCCTTGTCTGCCTTCCTTTCTTGTCTGATTGAAATGACGATGGCGACCTTAAGTCAGGAAATTGAACTGTGCTGATACATTCAGACTGTGGTAGATCGTAACAAAGTCAGCCCTCGCAAATTAGTGGAAACGCTAACCATCAGAGGCGGGGAAATGAAGCGAGTACGATGCATCACATCAACTAAGGTACATGTCTACTCCACAACTAAAACACTGTTCAGAACTTCCATTATTCAAATGCAATGCAGCCATTGTTCCTAAAACTGGTGTTAAATGATCCGAACACTTCTTGATTTTTGAATGTCCTAACAACATGAAACAAACTGTATAGAATTAGTTATTATTTAGTTTTTTTTTAAGAGAAAAAGCATTCATATTGGTTAAAAGGGATCCCACAATGAGCACAATATGTTATGCTTAAAAGCAAGATAAAGAGAACAAAATAATAAAAATAATCTATCATTCAGTATCCTCAGTTCCTTCTATAGCCGTGTGATGGAAAGCATCTTTACCACATGCCTCACTATGGAGAGGCCTACCTGCAATCCTCCATGATCCCAACCACCCACCACACGGACTTTTCACCCTGCTTCCCTCTGGCAGGAGACTGCACTACATCCGGATATAACCATCTAGACTGCCAAAAGCTTCCTACCAGAAGCTGAGCTGTACGATTGTCCACTATAAGTTCACTATAAGTCCTTTTAGACATTTTTGATTTGTTGCTGTATCTGAGGCTGTTGGTTTAACTCCTCATCTGCACACGGCATCCTCGTCTGGGTTCGAGCCGTCTGGCTCTCTCTGTGAAATCTTCTACTTGTTTAGCCTTTTTATTTTGTAATTCTGATCATTTTCTTGGTTTTTATGTTTGTGGTCATGACACTTTCTGTTTCACTGTCTATTTTTCAGTTTAAAGTTTTGGTATGACAGTTGGGGTGTGACTACTCATGTGAAGTAATAAATACTTGATAAGTGTTGCCATTCAGTCAGTGGCAAAGAAAAAGACTTCAGAAATCAGATTAGTAGTCTGATGATGTTGTGACGTTTAGAGTCAGACTGGTTCTTAGATGAACTTCCTGGTGCGTAAAGAACCGGGCTTGTGATCGGATGGTTGCCAGTTTGATTCTGAGAATTGTCAGGTCAGGACTGAAGTGCCCTTGAGCAAGGTAATGAACCCCTAACTACTCCCGTAGGGACTGCCCATCTCACCCCAAGGTTGGTGTAAATGTGCACTAAATCGCAGATTTAAAAAATCTAAAGCACCACATTAGTATCAAAGAAGTACAATTTTAAATGATCTTTCTGTTGCACATCACGTGTACTTGTTGTTCAGTTGTTTCTGAATACTCCTTGTATTACATTTTGACTAGTTATAGCTTTTTCTAAAAATGTTGTGGTCAGAATTTTAAGTCAGAACATTCACATCATGGTATATTGGAAGATGATGGTTTCTCGTTTGGTTTAGTGGTTTAATGCATGTTCAATGCATGGGGTTAGGATTAGGGTTAGGGGTTAGGGTTAGAAAAGGTAAAAATTCTGTAGAAACTAAAAGCAAAACATTTGTTCACTATGCAATTCAGAACTGATTTCATATTTGAATTGTATAGTATTATAAGACAGGTAAAGGTTAGACATGATTCAGTTGTTTATCACAAAGTTATATCAATCCTTAAAGACTATAAAGGTGTCGATTTCATGTTTGTCATTTGAAAGAAAACGTCTCTTGAGATTAAATGCTGAAACGGATAGCTGTGGGGACTTCCCGTAGGGGAAATTATAAAGGGAAGTTCAGACCTGTTTCTGCTAAAAGAAAATTATGGTTCAATTCATAATGTTGTTTAACCAACAAAAGATTGTGGCTCTGCTGCTTTAATTTATATGTATAATTATATGCTTTAACGCCTATTTCTTATTGTCTGAACATACTATCTTATTGACTATACATACCTTAAATGTTTTCCTTTCTAATGCTTTGTTTTAGTGTTGATTCAGTGGAAGGCATTCCAAAAGTTTTACAATCATTTAATGAACGTAATTATGTAATTATATTTAGATTTTAAATACTTTTTCACCACAGCGCTTTTATACACAGCAGAATTAATCTTACACGTTTAATTCAATCTATGCCAGGGGTCACCAACGTGGTGCCCGCGGGCACCAGGTCGCCCGCGAGGACCTCATGAGTCGCCCGCGGGCCTGTTCT
>JAOUQU010148889.1:0-23764 GCA_028566735.1 Ammoglanis amapaensis | reverse complement strand
CCCAGCCCGACCCGGGGATCGAACCCGGGACTTCTTGCTGTGAGGCGACAGTGCTATAACCACTCAGCCACCGTGCCACCCCTAATAATGTAGAAGATCCAAAAACAAAACTTTCTTTGTGTTTGATGTTTGTCTTAGTAAAACATCTTGTCCCTGAAAATCTCACCTGGACGAAGAAGATGAAATGTTTGAAGGAGGTGTTGAGATGGGCCTCTTCCTGCAGCTGTATGACCGAGTCGAAGTGCTGGTGGTAAATGTGGCCGTAAACTCGGAAGAGACGTTTCAGAATGGTCTTAGCCAC
The DNA here is from genome assembly GCA_028566735.1 of Ammoglanis amapaensis. Lineage (NCBI taxonomy): Eukaryota > Metazoa > Chordata > Actinopteri > Siluriformes > Trichomycteridae > Ammoglanis > Ammoglanis amapaensis. The sequence continues at coordinate 23,463 of JAOUQU010148889.1, read as the reverse complement.
CGACATAAAGTTTTTCGGGAAGGGCACACCTGAAAACAAAACTACAATGTTTACATGCACATACACGTGTTTACTTTCACTGCAGTGAGACTCCTGAATAAAAATAAACCGCAAGCTGTATTATAAAGATGCATCTGAACTTGTGTTCTCTACCAATTTTGGAAGGGAACAGGGTCTCATCGTCCAGCTGATCCTGAACCCAGGTCATCAGGTAGTCGATGTATTTGGGGGCAGAGCATTTGATTGGTTTCTTGATATTGGTGCCATCTGCCCAATGATACTCAAACCTGCAGAAGTAAACAGTAAACACGACAAACATATTTGACTTGTGTCAAATGTTTCCAATATAAAAATTATATGTATTGAATTATTTATTATTATTATTATTATTATTATTATTATTATTATTATTATTATTATTATTATTATTATTATTTACCTGGGCCCCGCAGACATGACTGGGCAGTTTGTCTCCGTGCAGAATTCCGTGATTGTACCATAGAGCATGTTGATTTGGTTGAAGAAGTCAACGGCTAAAGTAGATGAAACAAAACCGTTATCCAGATGTCAACTTCTTTATATTTATGTTGAAAACAAGAATTAAAATGCAGTAACATCCCATTTTTAGCTCATCCAATTGTCACTTGCATAATGCTTCATCTCAATAATCTGGCAAGGCAAGTACATATACAGATCAGCTTTGTGTACAACAAACACATAGCCTGGGCATTCCTTACGATTTCAGGGTCTCGAACAGTTACGATTATCTTTGTCTTTATGAGCCACAGGGTGACTGAGGCTCTGTGATAAATCGCCACTCGGCTCAGGGTGTGTTTCTGCTTTGGAAACCACACCCACCGCAACCCTTGAACCGGATAAAACGGTTGCAAACTATAAACATTTTAGGTTCACGACTCTTACTATTAACTGCGATCCACTCGTTCAGATCCTCTCCCTCCGGTAACATGACAGCAGCCCGGAGGTTGCCACTTCCCAGTGTGGCTTCAGCATGCTTCAGGAGCTCGTACTGCCGGGAACCCTCAGCGATGTTTTTCTTAGGCTTGAACGTCTTCGAAGATTTGCCACTATAGCAAAATTTCAAAACAAATTTTAATATTACATAGTAAACATATATAGTATTGGTATATCGTGCAAAACAGGGTCAAAACAGTTTAAAGAGAATGTTATTTATAATGTTCATCTATTCCTACTCAATAAGTCGTGATCACATAGGGGAGAATATAAAAAAATAATCCATTGTTTTAGCTGCTACGTCACGACAAGTGTTAATGTGCACATCAGGCCCAAAGGGCAAACTACTGACAATTAGATTTCATGATATTAATTCACTTATTACTAATCACACACAAAACAACACAAGTAATTAAAATAATGGAAACCAAGAACAAATAAACTTTTTGTTGATTGATTTTATTTTCCTGCATAAGTTTGTGAACCACGGCAAAACAACCGAGTTTTGAAAGTACTTACAATAAGAAGCTCATTTCCGTTCACTTCACTTTCACCTCTAGTAATCTTCAATTCTGACCAAATGTCCTCAGCCTGAGTTTTGATAAACACATTAAACCGATCAAAACAAAGTATTCGTCAGATTTTAATGCCTTAAAGAAAGTCGAATGGTGTTAAAACAGGAAGTGTGCTGTGGTCGAAGCAGAGCAGAAGGAAGCACGACGTTTAGAAGATGATGATTGGTCTGATAAACAACAGGAGACAGAAACATCCTCAATAACTTACACAATACTTGAACCCAAAGATATACTCAAATGTTTTTGAGAGTTTTGCTCTTGTCTCAGAAGTTCTCTACAGATTCTTTTTGACCACTTTAGAGAATTGTAGGACATTTTTATGAGCTAAATGTTTTTATGAGCCAATGTGGCTATGAAATTAGTATAAATCTTAAAACTGTTGCTAAAAATTGATAAAATTTTAAACAAATCAACTACTAAATCTGACAAACTCTTAATCAATTATTGTGTGCATGTTTCCTAAATTAAAGTCTTGTGTTCCGGGTGACAACAATGGCATATGTTGTGGTAACAAACATTTATGGGGGTAGGTGATGCCGTTGAAACGTAATGACCTCCAAATTGCCAATATTGATCCTCTCAGCAAGGCCCTTAACTCTCTTAATTGTAAGTCGCTCTGAATAAAAACTAAATGTTAGTCTGCTAAATGCTGAAAATGTAAATAAATGTTAATAGCATAAGAAAAAATTGTATCGACTTCAATATATGAGACGATCTTTTCGACTGCACCCGTTAGGGGTATCACAGGGGTACACATTATTGATTTGACATGGTCTTCAGGAGAGTTCGGACTCTCGTTGGCATAGAATAATTTCACCCCTCCACATGGGATGCTTAAAAAAGACATAATTAATAAATAAATAAAAATCTTTTGCTGTGTTGGATCGAAGGGATTCAAAATAAAAGGTTAAAATATCACAACAAAAATGAAACGAACCTTGTTAACATAGATGGATATTTATTAAACATATATCATTACATATATACATTCATATGTACGTATGAACGTATATTTAATCGAATGGTTTATCAAGCTAAAATGTTAGCATTAGCATCAGCGCTTTAGCTTAGCACAGCGGCTAATGGGCGGTGCTTGCTAATATAGCCACGCCCAGGTGTGACGCGGTCTTCGTGGCTGGAGTTAAATCGACTGTCCGGTGGAAGGTAGATATATTTCTCTCTGGTTTTACACCTTATAGTCCGTTTTTTTCTTTTACTACTTTTACTATTTAATAGGCTTTTAAGCACCCGGGTGTTTGTTCTGACTGCAGGTTAGCATGGCTAGCTTGAGAACGCTGGGGAAGCTGATCCAGCACGCGCCGCAACATGCGTGCAGCCTGCATTCATCAGTGTCCAGGTAAGTGCAGTAAATCGATATCAATTCATTATTATTATTATTTTTATTATTATGACATACTCGAGTCGTTATTTATTATTATATCTGCGGGGCGTTTATAAGCTGTTCGTGCTCTGACACATGATGTCGCTTCAGTCTCGTGCGTTACAAGGACCGCTGTCGTTTCCATAGCAACACCGAAGCGCCTTTCCAAGAATCGAATTGTAGAATTAAATATCGTTTCATTGTCCACTTGACACCAAGTGGAGATATTTAACACTTAAGCGCGTCAGTACGAGCGGCGCTACATGTTCCACATTAGTGTGCGCCCCCTAACGGATCGCCGGCTGAACTGTAGTCGCCGTGGATGATGAAATCTGGCACGGCGCATGCGCGCTGACTCCCACGTCCCACGACTGCAAATCCTTTCCCTGGGAATGGGCTACATCAAAATAACCACAACTTATACCAACACCAATCATCCACTTTCTAATTTAGTGCTTAGTTTATTTAACTACACTAAATAGTTGCTTATTTACAAAAAAAATAGTAAATAAATTGGCAGGTCATTGTGAGCTTTAAAATGCCCCTTACAGTATATTATATGATTATATGCTGTACTGGTCGAGCGTGTGATGTGTGGAGAAACAAACACAGTGACACCTACTGGGACCTCATGGTTGTGCAGTTTTCTCCCACGGTTCAAAGACATGCAGTCGGATTAATCGAGGATTCTGTGTGTGACCTGTTCAGGTGTTTAGTGTAAGCCCTAAGTAGGCTTAAGTGCTGGAAAAAATTATGAATGGATTATTTTAAGTAGCAGTTCTTTATGGCCTTGCAAGTTCATGCGTTGATGCGCGGGTGTACGGGTCGGGTTACAGAGTCGAAATGAATCAGCTTGTATTTATAGCACCTTTATACCTCACACTGTTTAAATCAGGGGTCCTTTTAAGGGGCCTAAAATGGATTCGTTTTTTAATAGCAGGAACATTTTGAATATGAATAAATGAAACATCTCTTAAAATAAGAGTTTCAGCTCTACAGCGCCCCCATCTGTATATCACTTTTTTATATAAAAACGGTGGTCAGGTTATGTATTGCAGCTGGAGTTATAGGCAGTTAACCACTGACTGAAAGAGAGAAAGAGATTTTGATCCAACTTTGATCTGTTGAGTAAAAAAAAAAAAGTGGCCCCAAATTTAAACCCCAGGGCCACTCCCCAGGATTTAAATAAACCATATCGTCACATCCGGTGGTGAAATGGCTTCTCTTCTATGCTTTAATAACAATTCTAGCCCAGTTGAAAGTCACGCTTTTTAATCCCACTGTGGATGCCGTGATGTCGTCTGTAGGGGATGAAGAGCCGATAATTCCAGCAATTTCTTGTCCTGGACTGTTGATATTCATTGATGCAATATTGACAGAGGGCTGAGCCTTGACCCCGTGTGGTCTTGTAATGCACTTGACCTTCGCTTTGCTGATTTTGAGTCTTGGAACGTCTCCCAGGCATCGATCTCAGGATTGATTTTCAGCATATCAGTGACGTAAAGCAATAAATACGACTTTCAACTTTCTGGAGACTTCACATGACTTCTGAGAATACTGAGGGTGGTAGTCGAAAACGAACGCTGGCGTTAATGATCATCGGCCAGCCGACGTTTGCCTTGGTGATACGGCAACAACAGTTTGGCAAAAGGTAATTACTAGTTAATAACCGTAACTGTCTTTATCAGACCAGAGGCCGTGGTCATCTCGGGCAGAAAGCTGGCCCGTCAGATCCGCGAGGAGGCCCGGCTCGACGTAGAAGAGTGGGTGTCCGCTGGAAACCGACGGCCTCATCTCAGCGTGGTCCTGCTGGGAGACGATCCGGCCAGTCACTCGTACGTACTGAACAAGACCCGGGCAGCTGCTGACGTCGGTAAGGGCCACATGTGGATACACGCCAGGATTTCAGCGCCTCTTGTTTATTACTGTTTGATTCTGGCTTCTTGTTTTGACCAGTCCAAATGTTTTTGAAAATGTTTGTGAATGTTTTCTGCGCAGGTATAACCAGTGAAACCATCCTGAAGTCCTCTACTACCTCTGAAGAAGAGCTGCTGGAACTCATCGACAAGCTTAACTCGGATCCCAGGGTGGACGGCCTCCTGGTGCAACTGCCTCTGCCTGGTAGGAGTCACGCTATTTATGTATACGTTTTTTTTTTGTTCCGTCATCATTGACCGAATCTCTCTCTCTCTGTCTCCTCTAGAGCACATCGACGAGCGGCGTATATGCAACGCGGTCTGCCCGGGTAAAGACGTGGACGGCTTCCACGTGGTCAACGTGGGTCGGATGTGCTTGGACCAGACGTCTATGCTGCCCGCCACGCCGTGGGGAGTGTGGGAAATAATCAAGCGCACAGGTACCGGACCTAAAACAGCTGAAGCCATTTATTAGTACACAAGTGCAGAGTCGAACGGTCCGTGTAAATTCCAAACGGGGTCTCTGTCTGGAAGTGACCTGATAAGCGTGGGTTAGGTCATGTGATTAGAGGAAGTCAGTCAGCACTCGTGAGCTTTGGTCTTTAAATAGATTTGAGGTGTTTTGCAGGCCTTTATTCTTTTGCAAAAGTTCGTTAACATACAATATACAATTTTTATGGTAAATAAATAAAGGAAAACTTTGTCGTCTGTTTCTGTTTGATTTTTTGTCTCCTTTCCTTTCAAAGGCATTCCCACTCTGGGGAAGAACGTAGTGGTAGCGGGTCGCTCGAAGAACGTGGGGATGCCCATTGCCATGCTGCTACACACAGACGGGAGGCACGAAAGGCCTGGAGGTGAAGAGAGATTAAAAAATATCTCTTAAAGATTCGTGCTGTAATGCTTCATTTCAGTTTGAGCTTCATCAATTAAAATGTTTTTACTTAACTTATTTTATTACAAAATAAATTAACTATAATATAGATCAGAATTTGAAATCACTTTCAAATTCAACTTCAAATTCAATTTTATTTGTCATTACACATATACAGATGTTCAGTACAATGAAATGTTTCTCTTCGCATATCCCAACTTTTCTGGATGTTGGGGTCAGAGTGCAGGGTCAGCCGCAGTACGGCGCCCCTGGAGCAGACGGGGTTAAGGGTCTCGCTCAAGGACCCAACAGTGTAGCAGAGTCTGGATTTGAACCCCCAACCTTTGCGTTTCCAGCCCAACGCTCTACCCACTAGGCTACACTAACCCACTTGAACGTTGTTGTAAGAACATTGGACCTTGAGCTCCGCATCCGTAATCCTAACGGTGGCTTGTTTGTTTTTGAACGGGCGCTTTAGGTGATGCCACGGTAACCATCTCTCATCGTTACACACCGAAGGAGCAACTTCAGCAGCACACAAAAATCGCCGACATCATCGTCGCCGCCGCCGGTAAGACAGACAAGAATACAAAAAAAAATATGATGATAGCGGGAACTCTCTGCACGGGAACTGGGGTTAGAACCTTGTGTTCCGATACAGTCGTTCAAACAGCAGGAATTTCCAAAGCATGTTCCCGTCTCGTTTCGCAGGTATTCCGAACCTTATCACGGCAGATATGATCAAAGAAGGCGCAGCCGTTATCGACGTGGGAATTAACCGGATTCAGGACCCCCTGACCGGAAAGGAACGACTTGTCGGTGACGTGGACTTTGAAGGTAATATAACATGTACAGTGGTAACGATGCACCAGAAAACGGTTGCACTGTTGAGTTGATTAAAACGGGTTGCCAGGTATCAGGTTTTCTTTAGATAATCATCGTGTTCCATTAACAGTGAATGCTTTTTCATTTCTGGGGTTGGTGAGCTAAGCTTTAAAATACTGGTTCCACATTTGGAGTTTAACAGCAGAGGACGCTGGCACAATATTTTTTAGGTGTCGATTAATATTAAATTATTTGAATCGTGTCCCTAAGTGAATGGATTCTTCACACTCCTATGTGAATCATTACATTTTTAGTGTGTACTTACCTGAGAAATAACCGAACATTCATTATTTTAGATAAATAATAGTTACATTCCTGAATAACAGGGGCACCGTTTGCAATAAATGAAGCTAAAATAGCAATTATTCTTTCTTATTCTTATTATTACTCTCTCAGAGGTACGAAAGAAGGCCAGTTACATCACCCCGGTCCCCGGAGGTGTGGGACCCATGACCGTCGCCATGCTCATGAAGAACACCATCAAGGCAGCGAAAAACCTCCTCCTGAACCCTGCAGAGCGAGTTCGGCTGCTGGCAGTGTCCTCCTAACACTCCCCTCGCCCGGGTCCTCACGTCTCACATTCCACACTCCAGATATTTCGAGACCAGATGGTAACACCGTAGCATCGAGCTCTATTTTTGTATTCGCCGGGCTCTCGTACCAGAAGGTACAGAGGAGAGGGCTCATCAAGGCGAATTTCATTTGCTAATAAAAAAATGGATCCGTGTAGTACCTGAAGTTTCATCAGACCGGCGGGCGATCAGGTGAAATGTTTCTCACCAGCTTTTATTTTAGACAGACGTGCCTCGGCTACTGAATAATACGTATTATACTTTGCTGAAGAGTTATTTATGATTTATTTGCTTTGAAAAGTATTCATTTAAAAAGCAAATATAGATATATATATATATTTATTTATTTTACAAGTCTGCTTATGCCACATTAGTGTTTGGATTTTAACTTTTTATGCACGAATAACATGACAGGTCAAAACTTAAAGCCATACAACGAAGTCCTCTTTCTCACCCCCTTCCAAAGAACAGTCGTCCTGTTTCGTCTAAGTGTAGAATGGCTGGATGATGATGATGATGATGATGATGATGGAGGGAGGATTTTAGAACAAAGACATTAAGACTGTTTGCTCTGTGAGTGAGACTGGAAATAAATAATGTACAGATAAAGTGTCTCTTGGTTTTTTATGAGAATTTAAGCTTTAACTTGGCAAACGAAGAAAAACTTTTGTTCATGCAAGTTGTGTGTGTGTGCGCGCACGTGTGTTCGTTCATTCATCTGTTTGACTTGTTTATATTCATGAATGATACAAACATTGCCATGTCAGGATAAAAGCTTCCATGACATGTTTATAATCGAAATAAAAGCTTGTAACGCTTTAATATGCGACGTTATTGAGTTTATTCAAGATGCTAATCGAGGCAGTGAGGTTGAAGTTCCATGGCTGCTCGGTAAGTGGCAGTAACGGGTCTCGGATAGTAAACCGCTATTTAAATACAAGGCAAAGAAGAAACGCGAAGAAAATAAAAACAAAATAAAAGTACGAAAGTGGCCGGAGAGGAGAGACGACAAAACAAGGTTTGTGTGTGTAAGGAAGGTTTCAAAGAAATAATTCCATCCAAACTCGATAAATACAAAATACTGTATCGGCTTCAGAATAATTCGGTAATTTTAATGAATTGTTTTTTTTGGGGGGATGTGAGTTAAATGTTCGTTGGGTGTGAAACTTTTAAGGCTAAAGATTAATGAGGCTGAAAAGATTTATGTCACGTGGGCAGTTTTACGTGTAATCCTCATGTCCACATGGTTTTCCTCTGGGTGCTCCGGTTTCCCCCTCACAGGCCAAATATATCTAGTCTGGTACATCAGAAGCACATTGGAGACTGGATTGGGGTTCATCTAGCCTGTGATAAACTGCGATGGACTGGTGTCCCATCAGGGTGTTACTGTGTGCCTTTCACTCATTACAAAGCTGACGAATGCTCCAGCAAAACAACATGTTACATTATCTGTCGTAGCCAAATCCTCTAGAGAAAAGTATATTTCTGATATTACAGCCGTGATGCCTCGAAGCCGCAGCAGATCACCTCGCCGTAAAGAGCGGCGAGCATCAGAAAACAAACTTCGCAAGTCCAGCTCCTCTTCATCCAGCTCCAGCAGCAGTGCGAGTCCTGACAGGAAGCCCAGACGTGCTTCCAGTCAGAGCCAAAGCGCAGGTATTTTAATTCCATTTCGGACGGGCGAGGCACGGTACGATGCCCGACTGTTCGGGTCCTTTCTGTGTGTTTTTTTTTGGTATAAACTTGTGTCCTGTCATCAATCTAACCAAACTGTAAAACATGATGTAAAACAAATACAGATAAACACTGTAAATGTTTGCACCAATGACTTGAGTGTTGATTTGAATTGTGTGTTCAGGCCGAAACTCGGAAAAGAGAAAGCAAAACAGAAAAAGGGATTCTTCCTCTTCATCGAGCAGCTCTTCGTCTTCCACCAGCTCGTCCAGTTCATCCAGCGATGAAGAAGCCAGGAAGAAAAAGAAGCGCAGAAAGGCCAAGAAGCAGCTGAAAAAACTGAAAGCAAATGAGAAGAAGAAAGAGAAAAAGCAGAAGAAGAGACTTAAAAAGATGAAGAAGTTGGCAGCCAAAGCTGAGAAAGCGGCGACTAAAGCTTCGCTGATGGTTTCGGTTCCGGCTCCGGCATGTGTTCCAGTGCCGGTGGCTCCAGCGCCGCCGCCACTTTCGACCTGGCAGAACGATGACGCTGCTGAACAGGGTCCTGGTGGGTCTCAGAATAGACGTTCCTCCAGAGATGTGTGGACATTTTAATAAAATGAAAATAAAATGTTTTCTGGAATGATTATTTGAACTTCTGCTTGTTTCTGTCTGTTCTAGTGATGACTGATGAGCAGAAGGCCAGCTTTACTATCAAAAGACCGATGACAAAAGAGGAATACGATGCCAGACAGAGCATCATTCGTCGAGTCATTGATCCCGAAACTGGACGCACCAGGTTTGACATTAAATGCAAACATTCCAAAACACTGAACAATGAAGAACTTGATTGAAACGATGGTTTGATAAACTCAAATCTGCATTTCCATCCACAGACTCATCAGAGGTGAAGGAGAGGTTTTGGAAGAGATTGTCAGCAAGGAAAAACACAAAGACATCAACAAGGTCTCTTTTTCATACGACAATATATTAACTGTTATACTAACAATCATATTCATCTTTGGAACGGTGTGTTTTCTCTACAGCAAGCCACCAAGGGAGATGGTGATTCATTCCAAAAAAAGCTTGGCATTAAAAGGTAGACGAGTGACCCGCTTCGTTTTAAGGATGATCTCAAACCGGGACATAAAACATGGAAAATATTGAGCCAAGACATTTTAATCATCATATTCATACCTGATCATGTTAAAGTGATCTTTCACAAAAGGTTTATTTTTTAAAGCTGGATAAGATGTTTGTATTGTGTTCCAAGAAGTCTATCTATCTGAAACTTGTCTAAAATGTAAACTGGTTCTTACTTTTATTTTAATTCTTTAAATCTGGTCTGATATTGCTGTGAAGATAATTGACTGCATCATTATGTTCAGTTGTAACTAAATAAAACATTCGCAGTGTTTATTACTGTTTGCCTATTTTTATTGTTTTATTAAACTAACCAGAAACAACCACATTTTTAATCTAAACTAACACTAGAAATGCTGAACTTAAGTATCAATTATCTGTGTTTATTACATCTTTATGTTTTGTCATTTTAACATGGTGTGTACTTGTATTCTATTGATGCATTATAACAAAATGCTGCTGTGTGTTAGATGATTGTGTGTTACGAGTAAAAGTATATAGGATGCACATTAAAAAAATGAAAACGTAGTTTATTATTCAAGCTTTTGAAATAAATGTGATGTTTATTAGGATATTTAGCCATAAATAAGGCGATCAGAATTGAAGAGAATAGATAATCCTTAATTCCACGAATGTAAACATAAAGTTTCGAGGATCAGTGTCTTATTTCGTGCTATAATTTCTATATTTAATACGTTTTGCAAACTTATATTTGAATAAATTAGCCGCCCCGTGATGTTTTAACTTAAAGAAGTGAGTTTTAATAAAACCTTTAATTTGAAACAGGCTGAGCTGAGGGTTGCCAGGTTTTGTACTCTTGCGCTCGAAAGGTCGTTTAAATGATCCAGTCGGATGTAACAATGCATATTTTAAAAGCATAATTCGTGATGAAAAAATAATTAAAATTACACACTTGATACTCGATAATAAAGCACTAAGTGTTCTAAAATGCACACACAGTTCCTTAAACTCACAAAACTATTGATTCGTGTTATATAGTGATGGGATTTAAAATTATTATTATTATATTATATACTAGTACTACTTTTATATATTTTCTATTTCTTTCGAAGGTTCTTGAAATCTAATGTCATGTTATTTTTGGTCTTGGAGATGCTTTTAGGATTTAACTCAATCTGGCAACCTGGTTTTATATAAGCACACTGTCTTCTTTCCAAAACGCAGCAATGGAGGTTCCACAAACTCATTAAACTCCACTTATCACGAGTCATGTTCTCGTTTCCACTCGGTCCTCGGTTCTTCTGCTTTGTGAGGCGACTCCCGGGAGTCTCCATGTGTCGTGGACATGCTGAACCTGACCCAGGTCGAGGTGTCTGCTGGACCAGGATTCAGACCGCAGGGAAGAAGCACCAGGTGGAGCTTCCAGTGTTACATGAAGAAGATCTGGAGGAGCAGTTCGTCCGAGGTTCAGGACCTGGTGGTCAAGCAACAAACAAAACCAGTAACTGTGTGGTACTGAAGCACATCCCAACTGGTGTGGTGGTGAAGGTGTGTGCCAAAGATCTAACAACAACAACAAAAACACACAACCAGAAGGTTCTGGGTCCGATTCTTGGGTGCTTACTGTTTTGATTTCTTCTGGATGTTCTGGTTTCAGCAACATCTCAGAGGTTACCTGACCGGGTTCGTGTTTGGTATTGGACTGGCAACCTGTCCCAAATTGTAATCTCCAAGCAAATGACAACAAGGTCCAGGGTTCGATCCCCAAGTGGGATGTTCCGGCTCCTATCCAGGTGGAGTTCGCTTTTATCCAGAGCGATTGACGATGGTGTAGAGCATCGTGTAGAGCAATTGAGGGTTTAGGGCCTTGCTCGTGGGCCCAATAGTGGTGGTAGTGGGGTTTGACCTGGTGACCTTCTGATCTCTATCTTAGTTTTTACCCACTTAAGCCAACGCTGAGATATGAGTGTGTTTGATATAAACTTGTAGACCGAATAATCGGTTCCAGTCATGAATGTGTGACGTTAAAATCCCAGTAAACAAACAACCAGTGAATTAGGACCCACAAACAGCTACTGCTACATCCAGGGACAGTGTATCCTAGTGGGTCGAGCATTGGGCTGTGAACCCAATGGTTGGGGGTTCAAGTCCAGGCTCTGCTACACGGCCACTGCTGGATCCTTGAGCAAGACCCTTAACCCCGTCTGCTCCAGGGTTAAGGGTCCAGCGCCTTACGTTGGCTGACCCTGAACTCTGACCCCCAACTTCCAGACAAGTTGGGATATGCGAAGAGAAACATTTCATTGTACTGAACATCTGTATATGTGTAATGACAAATAACATTTGAATTCGAGCCAATAAAACAGGATCATGATTCAAGTTCAAGTGGTTTTAATGTCATTTCAACCATCGACAGTGGTGTACAGGACAAAATGAAACGAAGCAACGTTCCAGGACCAAGGTGCTACTTAGAACAATAAACTACACAAATACAACACAAGGAAGCATGTGCACTAACAATACATATATATATTATAATGTATACGATATATAAACAATATATTTAGCACAGCAGTAACGTTCATGTTTCTCTTCTGGTTCTCTTGACAGTGTCACCAGACAAGGTCGGTGGATCAGAACAGAAAACGGGCCCGAGAGATCATGCAGGAGAAGTTGGAAGTCGTCTACAACGGCGAACAAAGCGAGCTGCTGAAACTCAAGGACGAATCGAGGCTGAGAAAACAAGAGAAAAGAAAGCACGTGAACGAGAACTTGATGAGGAAGAGACTTTTTAAGGAGGCACTCTTGGCTGAAACCGACCAGAAAGAGGACGACGGCAGATGAGACTGAATTAGGCCAAAGATGTCTGACAGACTCGTGGTTAAATAATGTTTGTCTTCTAGAACCTTACAACCAAATCTCACAAAGCACTGTTGTTTCTCAATAAAAACATGTCTATATTATATATTTATGAAGTAAAGTGTGTTTTATTTCCCTTATTTGAGTGCTCGTGTTAGAGTTTTAATACATTATTTATACTTTTATGTGGTAAATAAACCAACATTTGTGGTTCATCAGGACTTTTATTACTTCAGTCAATATACAGCGGCTTGCCCAAGGAGGGGCGGGGTTTGTTGTTCGCCCGCAAAGAGAAGAACCAATCAGAGAGCGGCACTCGTCCTTCTGACCAATCAACGTCGTGGAAGATTTTTTTAAAACGCCGCCGGTGAGATTCAGTAACAACGAAGAGACGCTGAAAGTTTTATTACAATCAAATTATTTAATTTAAACTCGTTTATGTTGAGTTGTGCAGCCAAAATGGCAAAAGGTAAGAAAAACGCAATTTAAAGTTCTATAGTCTGGCGAAACTTTATTTTATTTGTTAATAAATGTAAAAGAATAAACATAAAAGCATGTCATGCCTTTGTAATGCAACTGTTTTGAGCAAGTGTGTGTGTTACATATTAATCACATATGTAATAACAGTGTCAATAAGATTACTTCAGTATTTATTTTAAACAATTGTAGAAATATAAGTTTCTATAACAAATGTATTATCATTGTTTAAAATGCTCATCTAAACAATTTTATTGCTTCTGTTGTTATTATTCTATCTAATTAGATTCTCCAATATTTATTATTGCTGTCATTACTTTAATACACTAAAATAATCCATGTTTGATGTTAATGCTGCTATTAAAGTTCTCATTGCACATCGAATAATCTGCATTTTGTCGTTTATTGAAGGCAAAAACAAACCACAATCCATCACACCGAACCCGACCGAGTCCAGGACGAACAAGTTCCAAAAAGAAGCCAAAGAAAATCTCGATCAGAAACCAGTAAGAATGAAATGTTTCCTGTAATGGGTTCAGTTTTTGTGTTACGTTTCTAATGCTGAGTATTTATTTGAGTTTTGAGGTTTGGGGATTAATACTAGATTACCTGAGGACGGGTTCTAACTGGTGCGTGTGTGTCGTGTTTCCCCAGACATGCAAGGAGCAGTCGACACCGAGTCCATGTAACCCTCGTCACAGCCCCCTGTTCCCCATTCCAGAGGACAATTCACCCCACAGTGGATCCGACACCACCAAATGTGAAGGTGACGCTTACCGACTGAGATTTCTGCCACCATTAACTACGACCGCCTCTCAAACGGGTCCGAATTCTCCTCCATAACGAATCATGATGGGTAATCTGACCAGATTTTGGTTTCTTGTTCTTACAGGCAGATTAAAAACGGACGTTCAGCCGCCTGTGCAAGAAAATAAAACCCCGAGTTCATCGGCGGGATGCAGAGAAAAGCCAGAAGTCAGAAGTTCGTCTGCAGTCTCAACAGGCAAAGCCAGACATCCCAAGACCAACGTAAACAAACACAAACAAAAGTGCGTCAAATAGTTTAAACTATTGTTTCAGAACCCTCAGAAACTCGACGCCCTCTAGTGTTGTGGTGATGAATTACTTCGTGGTGCATATGACCAAGGCAGAACTATAAAAGGAAAACGACAGCGCTATGGCGATGTGTAATCTAGCTCGTGTGGCCCTTTCCTCGCTCATCATGTGATCTTTCAATTCATTTGCAGAGCAGAACGCAAGAACCTCCAGCAGAACCGGAAGGTCACTGATTATTTTCCTGTCAGAAGAAGTTCCCGAAAATGTAAAGCTGAATTAGAGGCGAGTGACTCCGGCTGTCGCTGCGGCTCACATACAAACTTCCTCAGATAAAGAATCAAGTTTTTAAAATCATTTAAGTTTATAAATCAACGCTCTGAATAAACGTGTTCATTCGTTTCTCATCAGTGTGAAGAGCAGCGCCATCTAGACAACTTGATCCTAAACAACGTGGAGGACGGACTCCAGGTAAAACAATGAATCTGATCCTATGTTGAGATTCTCCAGTAGATCTCCTCGGTCTCATGGTTGTTGTTGTTGTTGTTGTTTACAGGTGAAGTACATCGAAGGAAAAGGTCGAGGAGTTTTTGCAGACAAGGACTTTCAGAAGGGTCAGTTTGTTGTGGAGTATCATGGGGATTTGCTTCAGATCGCCGACGCCAAGAAGCGAGAAGAGGAGTACTCTCAAGACCCAACAAAAGGCTGCTACATGTACTACTTCCACCACCACAACACCTCCTACTGGTGAGTCTGAGCATTACAAATAGTAATATAACGGTAAATTATACCCATGATCCGTATCGTCCGTAATTATTAGCCATTAACTTAAAGATGTCCGTGTGATTATATTTGTATATCTAAACAATACATCGGAGGAAGTTGCAAACTAGACCAAACATACTAGTCATGCTGTTTAAAAGTATATCACCGGCGCCCCCTGCTGTTTTAGTGCACAATCTGAGTGAATTAATTTAGTAACCGTGCTTTGCTGAGATTTATGAGACCGTTAAAGACGGTCACAGACATTTCGAACTCGATGCTTTACATGTAAAATAGTTCCATTGTTCCAACACGTAACCTGTCACTACACAGGTAGCCATGTCACTACACCAAGTTTCCAGGTTCTGGGGTTTCCAGTCACAAGTTTGATCTACCATGCAGTATTGTTTTGAATGGTTTGTACCCACCATTCATAATGTGATGTTTAACTAACATGATCTTTGCTCTGCCAGCGTGGACGCCACTCAAGAATCGGAGCGTCTGGGCCGCCTGATCAACCACAGTAAGAACGGGAACTGCCAGACGAGACTGCACGACATCAAAGGCGTTCCACATCTGATCCTGGTAGCGTCCAGAGACATTAAAGCCCAGGAGGAGCTCCTGTACGATTACGGTGACCGGAGTAAAGACGCCGTCGCTGCTCATCCTTGGCTCAAACACTGAGACACACAACTTTTAACTTTTTACAATTTTTAAGAAAGTCTCGCCTGTAAGGAATTGGACAGAAAAATAGTTGAAATGAACTGGCGTGCATCTGAAGGAGCTTTTAATCTGCAGCAAAGTGCAAATTAGTTTTTAAATCGATCCTTTAAAAATCAATTTCACGCATGAATTGTGATCTTTTATTGTAAACGGCTGATATTTAAAGTAGAAAAGCTCGATTTAATGCAAACACATTTTATGACGACCCGTCAGCAGCTCAGTCGCTTTCTTTATTAAAATGTCAGATTTTTGTCATGTTTACACACGTGAACTCCGAATATCTTTTAACCTGGTTTAAAAATCGAGGCGACTGAAGTACAACAGTAAAAGACAGGATTAAATAAAGGATTCACACTCATTATGAATTAAGAAGCAGCTCTGTTACTGCGACACGGTTATTTGTACTTTTTTTATTGTTTCATGATTTACATTTGAATAGTTTTATGCAATTTAGTACAATAAACAGAAAACCACAAAAGTTAATCATTTTAATCATTATTAAGTTTTAGGAAACTGGATCCTTTAGTGCACAATTTAAAACGATTGTACATTACAAGATTAAAAGAAAAACTGAATAAAAAGATTTACTTGATTCTTTCCTTCGTATTATTCTTACGTATAACAAGAAGTGACACACGAACACGTTTTAGTTCTGTATAAAAAAGTTCTGGTCCTAAACCATCAGATGCAAACAGTGGATTAAACCTGGTAAATCACTCACAGAAGAAAATATAATATAAACATCATATAAAATAACTATTCAGTGTTTGACCAGGAAATCGTGAAGATTCGAACATCTACAGTTCACAAAGAAACGATGTGATTTCACCACCAACAGTCCTAAACACTAATGAATGATTCCAGGATGGCAAAGAAACTCTTGTGTTCTTATAAGACCAGACGAGCCGGTCAATACTGATCAATAAAGTCTATATAATCTGTAATCTTTAATCCACCACAACCGGATGTACCTTAAATTCCATCAGTTTTGTTCCCTCGGACACGTTAGATTTGTTTTCTTCTGCAGGTTCTGCAGTCGATGTGATTCTCCTAATACAAAACATCCCATAATAGTCCTTATTTTAATAATAAATACAGTGCACAGTATCTCCTGTAGAAATATTACCTATATAAGAGATGAATATGATCGCATATAAAACAAAATTCAAACGAAAAACACACATAGTAAAATAAGTTTGTATTAGTTCCTTAGTGTTGATTTTTTTTTAAAGCTAAAAGACATTTTAACAAATACTAAATATAAAAATACAACTGATTTATTGTGGTATTTTAAAGTTTTATAATAATAAAAAACTTGCTGGTGTGGAGTCGTGATGCAGTTCAGGACTTTTATTCATTTTCTTCTAAATGAAAACCTGTAAGAACAGAAATAAACGAAACATTTGATCATAACTGAATAAATAATGTAAGTATAAAGCAGTCTCTCCTCCTCATGGACCGGTTTCCTCCCACAGTCTCCGAGTGTCGGAGGGTGTGTGTGTGTGTGTGTGTGTGTGTGTGTGTGTAACTAGAGCATCACGAATGTTTAAATCCTAATAAAAGAAAAGAGGCCCCCGGGGGCCCCCGTGTCAGTGTTGCTGGAGAATTGTTTCTATTTCACCTGAACGTACAGTTTGTGAACGACGCTCTTCTCATCGTCGAGTCGTCGGTTGTCCTCGTGAGAAGATGCTGGTCCTGACTCGGGAGGCGTCTCCAGGTCCACGTCCACCATGTCCGGCTCGCGCTGAGGTAGAACGCCACTGAAAGCAGAGAGTCGAGCTCTCGAAGCTGCCGCCGTATCGTTTCAGATGTTACGCTGTTGGGTTTCGTACCTCTTATAAAGCTGCAGCTCCTCTTGGGCCACCAGTAACTGGGCTTTCAGTTGGTTCCTCTCTTGTAGAACCTCCTTCAGCTCCTGCATGGTGAAGCGCGGTCTGTTCGGGTCCTTCAGATCGATCACTAATTTATCCGGTCCGACGATCTGCTACGAAATGAGAACGAATGACTTTGGACTGTTGGAGAAAAATGGAGCACCCACCTGAAGTTCGAACCCAGAATTTTTGCACTGTGGACTGTTGTGTGAGCACCCGCAGGAAACCCACATGGACACAGGGAGTGACCCGGACCTCCCCATCTGAGGCTGTACCCCCACGACGTAGCCTTTGGACTGTTGGAGGAAACCCACATGGACACAGGGAGTGACCCGGACCTGCCCATCTGAGGCTGTACCCCCACGACGTAGCCTTTGGACTGTTGGAGGAAATTCACATGGACACGGGCACAGCCTGGACAAAGCCTTTGCACTGTTAGGGAAAACCGGCACACCCGGACGAAACCCAGCAGAGGCTCGAACCCAAGACGTAGCCTTGTAACCTTTAGACTGTTGGAGGAAACCAGAGGAACCCACAAGGAGTGACCTAGACCTTGCCACCTGAGGCTCGACTTTGGACTGTTGGAGGAAACCCACATGGATACGGGGAGCATCCTGGACAGTCTTTGGACTGTTGGAGGAAAAACACATGGACACGGGGAGCAACCTGGACAGTCTTTGGACTGTTGGAGGAAACCAGAGAACCCGCAGTAAAAACAGACATAAGAATGAGCTGGACTGTTGCTTTTGGACTGTTGCAGGAAACCGGAGCACCAGTACGAAACCCTAGCAGAGGCTCGAACCAGGAACTCTAGACACTACTGACGAAACTAGTTCAACAACAAACAACAACAAACAACAACAACAACAACTTTTATAAGCAGGACTCACACTGTTGGTTCTCGAACCTTCGGCCACCACTCGGTCCAGTTGGGCTTTTAAATTGTCCTTCTCCATGTTGAGCTCCTCCACAGAGAGACTGAACCTCCCGACCAGGGTCTCGAACATCTCCAGCACACGGACGATCTTGAACTGTAAATCGGACACGTCCCGACCGTCCTTGTTGATCTTCAGTAAATCTTTCCCGATAATGTAGGAAATGTCGTAAACATCCTCAACCTGGAGCTCCAGAGGATCCTTGTCGAAAGCGGCCAGCGGCGAATCGTCCCTCAAATCCCCCATCATTTAATAATAATATTAATATTATAACAGTTATTATCATAAATATTATAATATAAAGACAGAAACCGCCAACTCGGACTTAAACTCGATACCGGGATCGTCTAGTATCCAAAAACTTTACAGCCTGTCAAAATAAAAGTCCTTCGCTTCACAAGCTACGAATCGACAGATCCTAAATCGATATAAAAATAAATATTTCAATATCTTCCTAAAATAATCACCTCAGGAAACCAAAACAAATCCGTAAAATACGATTTAAACGACATACTGAGTGATAATTTCACTCCAAAAATGATGTAACAACAAGGTTGATTTAGATTGTAACCGTTCGCCATTGTGGCTCAGTACATACAACGTGAAACACACGGTTATACACACTAGGGGGCATCAGTGAGCACAAGTACCCGGCCCGATGGGCAGCCCTAGACACGGTGGCAAGGGGAACAGTTAGAGACGGTTCGGTACCTCGCTCGAGGGCACTTAAAGTCGTAACTGGGAACCTTCCTATAACAAAACTCAACTTCAGTATTTCTAATGAACCTGACAAGTCTTTGGACTGTGGGACGAAACTGGAGAACACAGACACGAACAGAACATACAAAACACCAACACTCGTCAGTCAGTTATTAAATCCAAGCACAAAACTGTACATGTGTATTAATCCAAAGTGACTGACGATTACAACCGAACACCATTTTGAGCAATTGAGTTTTAAGGGCCTCAATCAGGGGTCCAAAAGTAGCAACTTGGTAGTAGTGGGACGTGAACCAGCAACCTTCCCTAATATTTGTTTGAAAGCATTTAGATAATGCTCAACGTTCGCTAGCGACAGACGGTTGCAAATGAGGTTTATTAGCAAAATTGAAGCAAACGAAACAGTTTTGAAATCATAAACATTTATTATTTATTTATTATCTTGGTACATCAAACTGAATTGAAATATATTAACATGCTCGGTCCAGCAAAGGTTTTACACACGGGAGAAAAACAACGTAAAAAGTTCCGGTCACGATCCGACACGACTAACAAGAGTTGAAGTCAACTTCATTTAACCTCGATATCGCCAGACTGAAAAATAGCATTAAAATATGTCACATATTTCATAAAAATATTGTAAAATCTCACAGCTCGTACGTATATTACATCGAACGTTACTAGATTGTCCCTAATTATCTGTCTGTTAAATAGACGGTGTAAATCCACGACACCACGTTCTGTGTCCTCGAGAGCCGAGAGTTAATAAACACGTCAGACACGGTAACAGCACAAAGGACACGACTAGTAAAAAAAAAAGGCACGTTTTTATTTCTTATAGTAAAAAAAAAAATCATTGTGCTAAGTTAAGACTAAAAATATTTGTAGAATTGAATTCTCTCGGCTCTGATGGTAGCTTGATGGTCTTAAATCTTGCAGGTTCGTTACAGATGAAACGTGAGTAGATTAGAATCTGACGTCTCGGTGGTTTTATCGCAGTAATTCAAATAAATGGATTGGAACACGCCGCACTTCCTGTGTTAATTATATACAAACCTCAGTCAAACTTTCATTCAACATTATAAATAGTTCATACCGGATATAAACACACACACACACACACACACACACACACCTGAAACATCCCATAAAACACCAACCTGGAACAAATACTAATAACATTTAACACTCTAGTAACACCTCACCAGATCTCGACCACACCAGGAATTTATAAGAAGCAGTTAAAACAGGCCGAAGATTTATAACTCTACTGTCCACTGACATCGGAGTCGGACGACTGTCCAGCGTTTCTAAGATTTAAGGATTAGGACGATTATATAAATATAAAAAAAAAGACCCTGTTCTTCATCCAGTAGTGACGCTCGTCATCCCGGGAGATCTTCACCTGAACTGGAAAAGAAATCATATCAGGATTAATCGAGGCCATCAAGTAAAGTGAGATTATTTTGAGACGTTGACATTGAGAGATCAAGGGCTGTACATTATTACTGCCCCCTAGTGTTTGCAAGTGTGTGCCTGTGCCTGCGCTGCACGGATTGTGTTCGATGCGGAGGATTAAAAGCACGAAGTTCTAAAGAATCAAATTACCGAGCTCCTGGGTAGGATGTTGGGTTTCTGAGAGAGGGTCGGTTTCTTCATCAGCGAAGGCTTGGAGATTTTAGGCGAGGACGACCCCGCGGCGTAGGGGGCGCTGTTGTCTTGGTTCAGCTCTGCCAGCTGGACGCCGGCGATCTCGTAGTGCTTCTTGCGCAGCTCACCCAGTCGTAGTCGCTCGTTTTCCAGCAGACTCTCCAACTCCAAGACCTTCACCTGAAAGAACGTTACTGTTTCGTAAAGTGTCCTCAAGGTTCTGAGAACGAGGCTACATACGTCCTACTAATTATTATTATAATAACATATTTACGTATAAACTTCTTAAAGAAGAAGCTGTTCACACACCTGAGACTCCATCTCTTCTTTTCTTAGCTTGATTAAAGACATGCCAGAGAAATCCATCGTATCTGCAGGCCAGAACAAGATCAAAGCTTCAACCGGGTTTACAGTTCAAGCATAAACAACAACAACAACAACAACAACAAATTACCTGTATAATAAAAATAAAACAATCACTGATCCTTTGTTTGGTAAATAGCTCGTTACGCTTAACATTAGGACCCTAAGACCAGTTACCCTACGATGATATTAAGACCCCGTTACCCTTAGTAAACATTTAGACCCCGTTACCCTTCTCCTCGATCTGATCCTGCCCAGTCTTGGTGGATGCCACCACGTTGGCGGCCATTTCGTTGACGTGACGTGACGCCTGCTGGAGGCTGGTCAGTCTCCTGCTGCCGCGATCCGCCTTCACCTAAAAGCAAAAGTAAAGAACAAGAACTGGATGAATCTGGTCACCGTGTATAAACACACAAACGCGGAGACAGAAACGGACCTTGGACGCGGCGACCAGCTGAGCCGTGCTGGCGGCGATCTCGTGAGAACAGACGATAAGTTCTTCATACTTGCCCGTGTGTAAAACCACTTTATCTGCCGAATCCCTAAAACACACACGTTCATCAACACAAGAAATAAATAATAAACTGTGCAAAACACAACGACACTAATAATTATCAAAGAATAAAATACAACAATATAAATAATAGTAACAAGAAAACAACCATACAAATAATGACAAAAATAAATTAACTATAATGATGAATAAACAGAATTTAATTATAATTTTGTAATAATAAAGAACGATGTCACTAAAAACAATAACAAAAAACATGAACTAATAATAAAAATAAAAGTCAATCACAAATCACTAAATGTACCAACAAAACATTCTAATAAAATAATAATAAAAAAGTTATAACAATGACAAAAATAAATGTAATAAAATAAATGATAAAATGAAAAACATAAATAAACTAATAACAAGAATTAATATTTGTAAAAAAAAAAATGTACTAATAACAATTGAAATAATAATAAAAACAAATGAAATAATTAAAATAAAACAATAACAAAAATAATAATCGTAAAGTATTAACTATAACAAAAAAATAGCAATTATAAATAAGACTATGAACAATAAATAAAACCTAATATAAATAGAATGATTAAAATTAGTAATAATAATATAAGAATAAATACATACACCATCTGTGTGGCTCCCCATCCGACAGCTTTAGCCGCTGATATTAAACCTTCGGTCCAGCGAGAGTTCCGAGCGTAAAATTCCTTCACTGTCGCTGCACCCTGGAAACAAACAGCAGAAGAAGAAGAAGAAGAAACGGCGTCAGTACTGCGTCTGTAAAGCTCCTCATCCGCCGTCGAAGAAAAACAAACCTGCTTTCATTCATTTATTTGCATAAACTAACAGTATGTAAATAAAACCCCGTTCCACATGTTCCACATGTTCCACTCAACCACGTCTTCTTATTTCAATGGATTTGACTGATCCTGTAACATTCCGGCGTTCTGACGAGGATCAATCACTACCCAGAACTTTCCTAGAAAATTCCAATTCAAAGCTCCAGGGGGCGCCGTTGCATTAATTCCTGGAACTAAAAGAACTCCAGTTTCTGTCGTCGCGGTCGGTCGCTATGAGAAATCGACTCCCTCGACCTTTTCTTTCCTTCCGCGGGATCGTTTTTCCAAAAGCTAACGTTACCCTTCCGCTCTCGACGATCTCCTTCTGCAGCTCGGTGGAGGCCAAGATGAGGAGCCGAATCGCCTGAAGAGAGCGAGAAGGAGCGCGTGAGAGGAGATCGTTCAGAAAAATTATATTCAACTTACATAAATATGATCAACATTGAATCTCTAACCTTCATGAGGTCTGTACAGCTGTTCAGGATCCTAAACGAATCAAATCATGTAATGATTCACATGAATATATTCAGACACTCGGCCAAAAGTATGTGGACACCAACCCACACAGACACAAAGTCGTGTGTTCGGATACTTTCGGCTCGAGTGTATTTGTATAAAAATAAATGATGAATAAAAGTGGACCGACCTCTCGTTGACCTCCAGCTTCACTCCTTCGGTCTCTCGTCTGGCCTGATACATCATTTCCTACAGAGGAAACGTCAGCATTAATATTATTAACATTTATATAACGGACAGATGAAA
>JAOUQU010148782.1:0-14962 GCA_028566735.1 Ammoglanis amapaensis | reverse complement strand
CCCCCGCCCCCCGCTGCCCGGGATTCTTCCTGTTTCCTTTTGCTTAGAAAGTGAAATGCACGGAAATCTGAAAGATCTGGGACAGTGCTAGGGTGGTATTTAGTGGACTTAATCCCCACTAGGCATTATCATTGCAATCTGGCAACCCTGCCTGACAGTGCACGGCTAACAGTGGCTTTCGTGAGGTCCCAGGTTCGATTCCCGGCTAAGCCCCGTTCCCGGGAATCTGTGTGTAGGTTTCCATCGGGGTTTTACGGCGTTTTTTTCACACAGTCTAAAGACTTTGGGAAGATAAATTGAGCTGGTAAACAGACTGCTGACCCATTCAGGTGCTTTAGTGTATTCACCCAGTGTGTGTCGCACCGTGAACCTGAATACGATTATGCGCTGCTTGATAAAGCGCTAGATGATGGATGGATGGCTTTTATAGATTGTATATTGGCTCAAACGCCAACCTTAGACAGTATAGAAAATGCAAACATCAATAACAACAACAACAACAACAACAACAACAACAACAACTTGACTTGAGTTTGATTGTAGGGAGTTCGAACCACATTCTGTCTACCCAAGATGTACTGTAAAGCATATCCCCACGCCTCCCCCACTGAGCGTTCCACGGCGTCGCCCCGACACTGTCTGACGAAGAGAGCGCGAAGACGCGGCGGCCCCGAAGGATCGCGCGGCGCCCCCGGAGGATCGCGCGGCGCTATTTCTTTTTTCTGCACATGTAGCTTTTCTGAATCGTGATGGGATGCGAAACGTCAGTATTGATGGAGCACGATGATGAATCTGGCGAAGATTACTCAGGGGCCCCGGAGGAACCCTGTCAGTTCCTAGAACCACTTTCTGAACCAGTGACGCCTCTCACACACACACACACACACACACACACACACACACACACACACACACACATATATATATATATATACTCACCCAGCTGATATCTTCTTCACATCAGCGATTGTGCTGGGTGAACAGAATTGCTTACACCCAGCATTATGACTCGCTTTGCCAGCGGTGTTGCTGCATGGTACTTTTTTTTATACCTGCGATGAGTCGGCAGATAGGCACCCGTGCAGCCAGCTGAGGCAGAACGAGTCCTCGTTAGATGTGAGGCGGGATAAGAAGACATTGTGTCGGAGGAACACGTGTTTAAGCGCCGAACTGAGTGTCGGACGGCGCATTTCCCGTTTCATCAGACCCACCCTGTGCGGTTCCTTTTATTTATACCAGACCTGAGCGTCGTACCACCGTCGTCCTGGCGATTATTAATAAGAGTGACACGATACACTCCACTCACGGTAGCGATACGATTCACGACAGACATGGTCTTTGTAAGAGAACGCAAGTATTTATGATTCTTTCGGTGGACGTCTTTTCATTTCTGAAGAGTTTGCAGAAGTCAAAAATACTCGTGTAAAAAGCGCCCCCTGCTGTTTAAAGTCAATATCGAGTTGCTTCAAAAGAATTATTCTAGTATTCGTTAATTTCTTATGATTAAATGTCCGATACATGATACACACGGGACATAACCTGGCAGGGTTGTTTTAATTCTCATAGGCGTGCTGATTGTTCCACACGGAGCTATCTGGAGCTCTGCTGACTGTAGAGCATCCAGAGCATACAGTTGCTGAAGGGGGCATTCGGCAGCATCCATGGGTCCAACACTAGCATCAAGGTACTCGAGCGGATTCCTACTAGCCAAGTAGGAATGTAAGAATCCATCTTATTAATATGATTAGTAGGTCAAGTGTCCCAATACTTTCGATCGTATCTAGTTTTTCTCATGCAATGCAGGTGCCGGATCCCAAGTTTTGTCCTAATCCTGGGCAAGTCAGGTACATTTTACCTTAATTAGCTGACATTGGGGCAGCATTGGTCCCAGAGCTGTACGCCCCAACCCATCCCCAAACCCCGTTACCGCCACCATGACCTTCAGGCCACCGCTAAACACAAAACACTTTCTTCACCGAGCAAATAAACAAACCGGTGTACGGTACCGCTCTGTGCAACCCTAGAGACCTGACCCTGTCCTCAGTTCTGCCCCCTCTACTTCACCATCTTGGCGATTTCGGCAGATGCTATTTAGAAATGTCGAGAATTTAAAAGTTGGAGGAGTTACCAAAGTGACCTCTGATCTCCCGACCCCAAATTATTTTCATCGTCCAGCTTTCCATCCGAACGTTCAGCTGCAGAAAAGAGCCAAAAAATAACAATAATGTGGCGTTTCTATCGACTGCAGTTCTGAATAAAATCCTCTAGGTGGCATATCGACGTGTCGCAGAGAAACGAGCGGGACAAAGAAAATGTTAATTCGTCATTTATTTTAAGTACGATCACGCTTCGGTAGATATGAGCGACCGATTCAGAGGAATCGATTCCTCAACCGATTCGTTTGACCGACTCCGTATGAGCTCAGTTCCTTATTAAACCTGAATCAGAATCAGCAGCACTAGCACAGACGCTCCTGCAGGGGGAGCTGTGTCGAGCATCATACCGAGTCGTGTTAGGAAGACGAGTCGTGTTCAGGGTCTCCAGCTGGAACCGAGTCCAAAATACAGGAGCAGATGAACCGGACTGTCCGGTCAAAAACACGAGTATAAATGAAACATTTAGACCCGAAACGTCGTCGTTTATTCACTAAACAAAAAGTTTCGTCCACTTTTGTTACGTTTCAGTGACGCCAGATTCAAACTTTTCCACCTCGATCAAGCTTGAAAAGTTTATTTTTGATATTTATGTCAATTTTTTCTTTCAAGAGTTTCATTCATCCGGATTTTTTAAAAGTGTGTTTTCAAAATTGCCAAAAACTGGTGGAAATAAATATTATAGAAATATTATAGATATATTATAAAACTTTTCTTTCGTGGATCAGGACTATTTATGCTTCTCCTGACTCCAGACCAGATTATGGATGAACTCCAGCCTGGTAGTTCGAGACTCGGCCTTGTAATCGGAAGGTCGCCGGTTCGATTCTGAGAGTCGATAGGTCACTATTGAAGTGCTCCTGAGCGAGGCACCGAACCCTTCACTGCTCCCCAGGTGGTGTGGCTAGAATAGGGCATGTGTGGTGCTGCCCCCTAGTGTGTGTGTGTGTGTGCGTGTGTTGTGTTTGTTTTGAAGGAAATGGTACCTCGCTCATGAATATTCAGAGAAACCTTGTAGCCAGAGTAGCGTAGAAAAGAAAAGTTTGAGTTCCGTCCTGATCGGCGCTGGCGGGCCTGACACGTTTGAAGCCGGGAGAAATGAGAAAGGCTTTAATTTGGCCTTCAGCGTGATGGAAATGCGCACGGCAGCGACGGCGGCGGCCAGAGTTTAAAATCCGAGAAGCTGATTAGACTGAAATTGTTCAGAACAAACACGGAAATCTCAGAACTCGTGCAGATGCAGCGCTGACATTCCTGCATTCATTTGAATTAATTCCTGAACCTTTAAATTCAATTTAAATCTTGTTTTTTTTCTTTTTTGGTCTGGTACTGATGTTATTTGTTGGCGGTGGTGGAGATAGAAATGTTGTACTCAAACAAAAGTGCTGTTACTTTGATAATTATGAGTAAATGTCGGGAAAAATGAACAAGTTTTACTTTTATTCGTAAGTAAACGTTACTTTGATACTTTCTAACCAAAAGGGGGAGCTGTTTCTCCAGTGTCATGCAAACAGGTGGAGATTTTATTCATAATAGAAAGTTAATAAAGTTAAAATATAATCGATACATAAAGTTATATCGGATGTACATGCGCCTTCTGGCACGGTGGAAGCACACGCTACAGCCTATTGGTTGACGGCCCTTGACGTTATCGTTATCAACCCATTAAGTAAGGGTGTCCACATACTTTTGACCACTTCTTCATTTGATCCTAAATGGAATAGCTCCAGTGTCTCCGTCAGCGTTGTTTGCATGCGTGTATCTGGCAGGTCACGTGTCTGACTGACTCCTGACTCCCCGTCGCCGTGGGGACAGATGGGGATGCTGAGAGCAGCCCGCAGCAGTAGAACGGCCCAGACGGGGTAACACCCCAATCACACCCGAACTCTCCTTATACAGGGCAAATCAGGTCATGGTGCTGTTCCAGGTTATGATCTGTTCCTTCTGTCGTCTGAAGATCCAGTGATTTACACCATAAATACAACAAGGAGCTGGTGTTGTAGTTGTTGTTGTTGTTGTTGTTGTTGTTGTCCTGTCTTGGGATGATTATTTTTAAAGAAGTTGGTTTGGTTCTTCATGTTCAAGGACAATATTAGAACAATATTGCTAAAGCAAATAAATATCGCGTCAAAGATTTTCTTCCTGTTAACAGAATCTCTTGTGCCTTTTTTGTGGGATAAGGAACCCAGCAAAACGATCCTCAGGAATAATTAGCTTGTTTACGGAAGGTTGTAATACATGTAAATTTGAATGCTAATTACGAAATTAGCAGACGTAATGTCATTTGCTAGGTGCTCAGTCGAGAGAGCACGGTGCCCTGAAGAGATTCCCCAGAGTCTCCAGAGATTGCGCCACTGTACATGACCTTTATTAATACGATTATTTTATTATTATTATTATTTGCCGTGTTACGTTAATGAGCAAAAGTTTTCTTTTCCTTACTGTTCTTTCAGCCCCGCCGCACACCCGTGGCAGATTAGCCGCGGTGAGCGCTAGCACCTGTCGCGACGCCGTCTGGAGTGTGAACTCCGCCGAAGTCCGTCAGGTCTCGGGTCGCTCAGGCAGAGTTTCTTCTAGGTCAGGAAGAAAGTCTCGGGACTCAGACAGACAGATCAGGGTTCAGGGTTCGAGGTCTGAGGTCTCGGGACCCGGAGCCACTGCGGAAATGAACGATGGGTGATATCGAAACACGGCACCACGGTCCGGACACCAGCAGCATCCCAGGCTGGGGTACGACTGGAACTGGGGTACGTCTCTGCATCATGAGATGCTCTCCACCTTCATCATCCTCTCCATCACTTCCCAGCCGCCTAACGTTACCTTTACATTTTCCATATTTATCCAAAGCGACTTGTGGTTTAACCGTCTGAGCCATTGAGAGTTAAGGGCCTCGCTCAAGGGCCCAACAGCGACAGCCTTTTGAACCAGCATCCTTCAGCGTACTTGTCCTGTATCCTAACCCCCTAACACCTTGCACATGTACAGTCTGGTGAATTCTTCTTCTTCTTTTTTCTTTTTTTTTGCTCTCTCCCGTCTCCCCTCTCAAAGATTCCTATTCCAGATAGCACTCTAGACATCAGAAGCGTCCCCGATAAGACGCCTCGCAAAAAAAAAAAAAACCCGGGTCAGCAATTTAGCCTCCAACCGCCCAGACTAACAAATCAGAAGACAATAAAGGCGGGTGCCTATAGAAGGAGTTCACACGTATTCTTCTAGAACGTCGAGCTGCTTTCGGGACTGAGTCTGGAATTAAATATCAGTATTGAACGCACGACTTTTATCTAACGCCACCTACATTACAGTTGAGTTACTGAGGGTTTAGAGCAGGGGTCACCAATGTGGTCGCCCGCGGGCCTGTTCTAAAAATAGCTGCATATTTTGCATATTGATTTTTATTTGTTTCCTACCTTGTAAAATGATTGTTGAAAATGATTGTGAGAAATCATTTTGACATGATCAGCATCTTCACATAGATGAATATCATTCATTATTAATAGTAACATGTCATGAAAGGTTATAAACTTGTGATGTCACAAGTGTGTATCAAACTGGTAGCTGTACACATTAGTTGCTACCCAAAAAGTAGCTCTCAATTTCAAAAAAGTTGGTTACCCCTGGTTTAGGGCCTCGCTCAAGGGCCCAACAACAGCAACCAAGCATTGGTGATTGGTGAGGTTTGAACCTGCGACTTTTGGATTATTTGTCCTATTAATCCCATCAAGTGATCGGAAGGTCGCCCGTTCGATTCCCAGAGTCGACAGGTCATGACTCGAGCGCCCTTGAGCCGAGGCACCGAACCACGACTTACTGCACCGGGTATGCATGCTCAGTGCTGCCCCCTAGTGTGTGTAAATGTGTGCTTCACTGCGTAGATATTAATATATATTTATTTTTTATTTTTTTTTTGGGGGGGTGGAGTTTGGGAGGTCTGGAATAGATTTATTTTATTTACATTATTTCTTGTGTTAATGTAAATTTAACATACAAACATTTTTTTGACTTAAGAACAAAGCGTCAACAATTCCAGGCTCCGCCGTGTTCGATACTCGAGGCTAGCAAGAATTAAGAGATTTTCAAGAGCACACCGCGTCTTTAAACCAGTCCGAACATTTCGGTGAGATTCCCATGGCGATATTTTGATGAGATTCCGAGCTCACACTGAGTCTCTCTACGCTCGGTCCTGCTGAGAATTCGGTAAAACACCGGTTTCAGAGGGAAGAAAATACGGACACTTTACACTGATCTACATGAATCTCGGCTTGTTCTGTGTTTTTAGTTTTCGTTTTTTTTTTTAATCCAAGCCTACGATGGCTGCACGAGACAGCGGGGAGTTGTAATCCGGCGTCGGACCTTCGTGTCCGGCTGCAGCGGGCAGGGTTAAGTACGGGGCTTTTGGGGGGTCCCCGCAACCTCGGAATGGAGTTCAGATGGTCATTATCTGTCCAAAACAACACCCTGGTAGCTCGGGCTGTTAAGTTGTTTTCTTAAACCCCCCCTTCCCGGTCGAACGAGGCTGGAATTGGCGGGCAGGCGCGCACACACTGAGGTAAACACCGGGCATATGTAAGTGCAATTCCGAAATCATC
This sequence comes from Ammoglanis amapaensis, assembly GCA_028566735.1. Lineage (NCBI taxonomy): Eukaryota > Metazoa > Chordata > Actinopteri > Siluriformes > Trichomycteridae > Ammoglanis > Ammoglanis amapaensis. Next base: position 8,223 of record JAOUQU010148782.1, on the reverse strand, counting down.
GTCTCCCCGAGAAACACTCGAAATTGTTCTCTAATGGCCGCGGCTTTGTCATATGGCTTTGATTATAATACGAAAATTGCATCGCCGCGCCTTCAGCACGGATGGATGGGAACGTAATTGGTCCGGGCATCAAACGGCTCCTTGTCGGCGAGCTAAAAGACGAGGAGGAGGAGGAGGAGGAGGAGGTGTTGGTGGTGGTGGTAGTGGTGGGGGGGCGGGGGGTCTATCCTCCTCCTCTTCCTTCACCTCTTCCTCCATCCTCCTCTCCTCTCTGTTTAAAACCCTTCCAACACAAACACACAAACATTCCCCTCCTGCTACCCCCTCAACCCCCCCCCCCTTCCCCGGCCTCCTCCGGTCAGGGCTCGGGCCCGTTATGAGCTTTGTAAGCGGGTGTCTGTCGGACCCGGCCGCCATAAATATGCATCTCCTTCAATCTCTCACACGCCGGCAGTTCGAGGAGAGCAACACGAGACACCTCTGTGACAGGTTGTACTGTGTGATCAAATTAAACCGTGAGCGCCACCAACCTCTCATACAACCGACACCCCCCACCCCACCCTCCCACACCCTGACGTACCACGGCGGACAAGAAGCCACACTGAGCGGCGGCGGGCGAAAAGGCACGGGCGACCTTGATTTAAGACTAAGTACAAAGTCACGTTTCGGCGGGGCTTTTACACTTGTGTGATTGTGTTCGGGCGCTAGACTGGAATGCCTGCATGAATGCTGTGGCGGCGAGGTAGTGGTTTATGTACTGGCTGAGAGAGCAGAACGTCGTCCGTTCCCGAGCCTTGGGTGCCTATACGGACCGGATAGTGCTGCTGCCCATAGCACAGTGCACGTGTGCTCACTGCTGCCCCTTAGTGGGTGTTTAAATCCGTGTTTTACTGCCCGGATTGGATCCAATAGCTAATAAAACTTGATCATGTCGCAGATTTGTACTCGCTCCTGTTTTATTTGATCATGCACCCTGTCCCTTTTGTTCAATCCCCCCCCCCCCCATCCTTGCCCCAAGTGCCCCGTGAACAGTCGCCCGGTGCCCGATCTTCTCACCTGCATTTGTTTGCCTTGTTCCTCACTTTCTATCTCTTTCTCTCACATGACTCTTTCACGCCTCCTTGAAGTGGGGAAGATGCTTTAAAAGACGAGTTCCTACACGGCGCTGGCGGAGACCAGACAGACACGGCGTGGAACACAAGCCGGGGTAGAAAAGAAATGAACATATAAAAAGCTTTGTTTTATTAATGAGGCTTTGAAAGAGTGAAAAAGAAGAAGAAGGAGGAGGAAGAAGAAGGAGGAGGAGGAGGAGGTCTCGCTCGGGTTGTGGCACTCGAAACTTCGGGACCGATCCTGGCACCACTTGACTAGTCGTCCTGTGCTTGCTCTGTGTGTGTGTGTGTGTGTGTGTGTGTGTGTGTGTGTGTGTGTGTGTGTGTTTTACCTGAACACGCTTTAATAAATTCTCCCTAATTCATTTTTCATTCTCTCGGGAGGAGCGGCGAGCAGATTTGTCTCAACAGAGGAAGCGTCGGGTTTCCTCCTCTAAATAATTGATGCCTCTCGCTTCTCTCTCGGCCGTGGCTGAAATCTCAAAATATTCACTGGCTTGGGTAAATCCGAAGATTGCTCCGGTGTGTGTATGTGTGTGTGTGTGTGTGTGTGTGTGTGTGTGTGATGCCACCTCTTCATGCCACATTAATGAAGCGGTAGGCTAAGTGCCACCTAACCGAGGTTCCTCCATCCTACCCTGGGGGGGGTGATGCCAACTATTATTCTGCCGTGTGCACAGACTAATGATGATGATGAGGGGGCTCCTCTTGTCTGGCATGTAATCATGACCCCCTTTGTTTTTCTATTTCTTGAAGGGGTACAGGGTTGTTTTTTGGTAGGGTTAGGGAGTGGGGTATTTGACCCTTTCGGCAACCTCGGTTGTCCTTGGGGACGGGAATTAAAGGATTCTGGAAAGGAACGGCAGGAGTCGAGGGAGCCAAAGTCCAAGACTTGTGGTCGAATGTTTAGAAAAGTTACGGTGGCATTGTGGTCAGTTCAGCAACCTTACGGTCGACCTACAAATCCCGTAGTCGGGTGTGATGTCGTTCCTCGTCGTCAGGTGCTTGACGGATGTCACTACAGCAAGCTGGAAGCTGGTGGTCAGTCCGGTGAGCTTACGGTCAGGGTTTGGGAAGTACTTAGACTTCAGTCCAGCTGGCATGTAGTCAATCTAAAGACCTCAGGGACGTCCAGCTACCTTGTGGCCGATCTAACAACCCGGCGGGGATGAATCGGAATGCCGACCATGATCCAGGACCTTCTTACACATCGCATTTGTTTAGAAGAAAGCCTGTGGAGGCAGACGCCAGGGAGAATGCCGTATCCAACCATCTCTCTCTCTCACTCTCAGTCTCTACAGATTAGCTTTTAGAGCGTTTGGCCGACCTCGTGCCTCCCTCTTTTTTTTCCAGAAGTTGACCCCAGCTACCAATTAGTGCCCTGTGGGCCCTGGTGTCACTCGCCCTTCGGCCCTGTTTGCACTATAGTTGGCAGGTTCAGTTAAACGGCTGGGTGAGGGGCTTCTTAAATGGGCCGATGTGTCAGGTTCTCGTTCCTTGAGGACTACCTAGGGTTCGAGCCGTTAGTCCCTGGACTATAAGATGAGATGGAATCTATTTCCAGCCTAGTGTTCGGACTTTTCTAACCACAAGACCAAAAGTATTTGGACGCCGCATTATGTGGTGTTTTATTTATTTATTTATTTTGTGTCGGGAGAAGGGGGCACAATGATGCCAAGAGTGGCATCGGAATATTAATTTCTGGCTGTGGAAATGTTTTATTTTAAACCTTGAAAGCTCCTTTAATGTTGTTCTGCCCCGTTTTTATTTAATGGTTAGTTATAACATTCATCAAATGTTAAAGTGAGAACGTTTGCTCATAACATTAGGAAAACCTTACATAACATTAGCTGAGCTGCAGTCACTGGCCTTCACTCAGAATCGAACCAACGACCATCCAATCGCAAGCCCAGTTCTCTAAGCACCGGACACTGCAGCCCTTAATATACACAAGTCATTCTAATTCTCTACGTCTGGGTAATTTGTGCAGCTCCAGAAACATGCCAGAACCGTTTTTTTAAGGTTTTTAAGGCTAATCGCGTTTGCAAAACAAAATGAGGCTTCAAAGTTTGGCGTCGGGCGCACGGAGAAGCCGGAGAAGCCGAAGAGGCTCTCAGAAGCCTGAGATCTGAGACGGCGAAGAACAATGAACCTCCCCTGACAAATAGTTAAAAAAGCCTTAAGACTTCAGTTTAGATCTGTGATGTCACGCCGCATACAAATGAAGGCGCCGTCACTCTCAATTTGGTTGAGGGTGCTTTGATGTTTCCTTTTCTGAGAGGAAAACACGGGGTGGGGGGGACAGGTACCCGCCCGAGTATCGCTCGTCCTCCCGACTGCCTGTATTTTCAGTTTGGGCAGAAAACTGGTACCGATGGTTGCTTCTTTGAAGGCCGTATTTATACAAGAACCGGCTCTCCAGCCCACAGTTTCTTGTGAATTTTAAAAATACGCCTAAAAAATTGGAAGAAACGAATTAACTTTTCAAGCTTGATCGAGGTGGAAATGTTTGAAACTGGCGTCACAAAAACGTAACAAAAGTGGGCGAATCTTTTGTTTAGTAAATAAACGACGACGTTTCGGCTCGTCTGTCGTGTTTTCGACCAGACAGTCCGATTCATCTGCTCCATATTTGGGATTTTGGTACAAGGCGTGAGACCCGGGAGACCCTGAACACGACTCGTCTTCCTAACAGGACTCGGTGATGCACGACACGGCTCCCCCTGCAGGCGCGTCTGTGCTAGTGCTGCTGATTCTGATTCGGTTTAAGTAACCGAGTTCATACGAGTCAGAGTCGGTGAAACGAATCAGTTTGAGGAATCAATTCCTCTGAATCAGTCGCTCATCTACAGATACATAAAGTAAAGAATAAATAAAATCTCTCCTTTGTCTTGCTTGTTTCTCTGCAGCCAAATTCCAGGAGCAGTCAGCCGGCTCAGCAGTGCCCGTAGGTAAAGATCGGCCGGCAAGTCTTGGGAGTCATTAGCAGCGGGTTGTGGGTTCAAATCCTAATGAGTATTCACTTCAAATGATAACGACGAGTCTCTCGCAACGACTACACACACACACATACACACACACACACACACACACACACACGCTTTACTCCCCACCTCCACTTCCCTTTGCTCAGGTTGATAAAACACTTGCCAGGATTGCATCCCCTAAGAAATTATTAATTATCTGGTTAATGTGCGCCAGGCTGCCAGTGGGCTGATTAATCACCGACGAGGGGGACGTGTGGCGGAGCGAGGGCTCTATTTTCTTTTTCTAAGTGACTCTGCCTCCCTCCGTCCTCCCCAGATGCAACCGCCATTGTCTCATCTGTAATGGTTTCTCTTCTGTTGGGTCGCGAGAGGTCAGTGTCTTTATAATAAATATCATTTATATTTATGTACGCTTTATATGTCCATGGGACCGTAGAACAACTCGCTCCAGCTCTCAGCTTCTAATCTTATAGACTTACAAAAACCACCGAAGTACAACTGATGGCGTCCTCATGGAAACGTACTTGGAAAAAAATAGATGCCATCCAGGAACCAACACAACAAATATCAACACTCGTGACTTCCATGAACATGGAATGGTGGTCGCCATCCGAGGTCTCATGTAAAAAAAAATGAGAGCCTGAGAGGCTGAGAGGCTTCCTTGAGAATTCTGTAAGGTGAAGAAGACAATAAGTTGTCCATCATTGAAAAAGGTGAACAGGACAACATGGGAGCAGAATAGTCCACCAATAGTCCAGGGGGGGTCAACTCAAAATAATATGTTTTCTAACTGGCTTATGATGCTTCGTTGGTCAACAAAGGTGCTCGGACATCACAATGATTTAAAGGTACTGGACCACGGTTTAGTTCCGACAAATGAACATGCTAAACACTACACGCTACACATGTACCATGTTCCCTGGTCCTGAAAATAAATTGCTGGGTTGAGGTTGGCTTAGTGGTTTTATCTCATTGATTATTGGAGTGGCTAATGCACGCTCATCCCTCAGCCGAGCGCTTATTAGCATGCGCTCAGCTCACCACCGGTTGACCACTAGACTCTCCGCGGGACCCCATCACCACCGCCGCCGTTCTTCTAAGAATACGAAGCAACGCGCCGATCAGATTAATAGACCGAATGCTAGATAGCCAAGTCCATTTGCTTAGCTCTGAATTTTGCCACATTAAATGGTTCCCGGGAGTGAACGGCTCCTGTTCGACCGACCGGTTGTGTGTTTTTGCTTTTTGCATTAAGTGCACTGTACTAGGTGCTGGGAAAGCTGGCAGTGCAGGGGGCGCCGAGGTTTCTGGTCCTTGGAGTTTCAAAAAAGATCTGCACACACGACAGTTAAGTCATTTTGTTGAAAATCCTTTTTTGTCCCTTTGAGACCCGGCTTCCCTTGCAGAACCAAAATATGATAGCCTTACTTTGTCATTACAGATGTGCAGATGTGCAAAACAACCAAATGTTTTCTTTTGTCAGACTGCAGGGTCAGATATTGTATGCTGCCTCTGAAGCTGACATGGTTAAGAGGTCTCGCTCCAAGACCCATTCGTGGCAGTGTAGCAAAGGTAGTTCCTGGATTTGAACCTCCAATCATCTGGTTCGTAGTGCAAAGCTCACGGACACCATTCCTAATTCATGGAGTTTAATAAACTCACTAAAAAGACCCAGCCCCCCTTCTCTAAAAAACAACCCCTTACCCAACGTGACGAGGAGCGTTTGAGAAAGTGCACGGCAGTATCAGAGCGACCACTTAGTGTGGGATTAGGTTCTCATTGATGTGTCTTCCGAGGCCGTGCTAAAGTTACCCTCGCGCTGACTCCGGTCATTGACTCTGCCATTTTAATGGCCTGGTCCGGTTCCTCCTGATGGGCGGATCGACTGCTGGCCTGATCGATAACGGGTTTCCATCCACAATACGTACATAGTGTTCGTGTGTCTAGTTTCTTCCGTGTTGATTACCATACTGGATTCAATCGCAGCTGTTGGGTTCCATAGCAGGCATTTGTTGTCATGGACGGTGAAGGCTGTCGCACGCTATGACATCACTAGAGATGCCGTCACGAGTCATCGCTCCTAGACCCTTGATCATCGGACAGTTGTTTGACTCTCACTTTGGATCCTTCACACCGTGACCTTGTCTGACTTTCCTTCATTTTGATTAAACACTTAACGTTTTGCCTTCGGCTGAACAAACAGTACTCACCGTGCAATCTGTGTAGGAGTCTGTGTGTTCATAATATTGAATAATATCATCACACGATTTGTTTTGGGCTGTTTTATAAAGCCGGTTTTGCTTCATGCTCTAGAGATGAAGATCAATTGACTCGACTTGACTCTTCTTACTTAACTTAACTCTAGAACTCAACTCTAGAAGTACCAAACCTGGTTGTATAAAGTTTATTTATTATTTATTGATTTATTATTTCTTTACACAGTTTGTGTTTGTTTATATTTGTTTTTATCATCATCACCATCATCATCATCATCTTCACCAGCTCATTTATCACATCACATCACATCACATCACAGAGGCAAGCAGTAACTTTGTCATTAAGGCATCAGACTAGTAATCGGAACGTCACTGGGTTGAGTCCTGCCTCTGCCAGGTTGCTGCTGTAGGGCCCTTGAGCGAGGCCCTTAACCCCTTAATTGCTCAGACTGTATAAAGCATCTGCTAAATACCCAAAGTTATAACTGTTGGAACCCGATTCTCCAGGTCTAAAGGAATTTCGATTCTATTCCCCCGTGTGTTAGTATAATGGACGGATCTTATAGAATAAACATGTTATACATGGCAAGAACAGGCAAATACATAAACGGCATCCCCGGCATCACTGTAGTCTCTTTAAATAATCATCACAAAGTAATAATAATGTGCAGAAACTTATGAATCTGTAATAATTATATAAGTTCATTTTTAATTTTTACTTTTGAGTTTGTTCTAACATTGATGGATCGTTGTGGCTTTGGCAGAATCTCTTCATCCTGCAGCATTCAAATCGCGGTTCCACCAGGAATCAAAACCTAGAGATCCTGCGACCCAGAGGAATTCACAACTCAATATCTGCAACCACGTGGTACGATGTCTAATTATACGGAATTTTAGAAAAGTAGATTCGTTTTGTTGTAAACATGCCAACCACTCCCAAATATTTTTGTAAAGTAGCTGTGGGGATTGTATCAGGGTACAGTCATGCACCATACTCCGTGTTGGTATTTTAAGGCCTTATTTTACACACACCCCTCCTCACCATTTCTATTCTTTCCCACATGACCTCACCGCATTAGCCCAGTCCTGCCTGTCCCAGCGTTGGCATCCAGTTTCCGGCTCTGCTCTTCCCTCCCCGTCTGCAGCGGCCGCGGATCGGGTCTCAGCTCCCCCGCCTCGAAAGGACAATGATCTCCACCCTGGAGAATGTGCAGTCAAAGCTATCGATCGCCTCTATTCCTGGCCGCACCGATGCACCTCGTCCCGGCACGGGTGAGCTTCGAGAGGGTGGGGACACACCCGTGAGAAAAGGAGAGCGGGGGTGGGGGGTGGGTCTGAAATATTTTAAATATTTCCTCGATAAATTATGCAACGGTCCATGACAGTGGGTTCACATGCAGCACCCTTGGTGAAGACCATTTTGGATGGGTGTTTTGATTTTGTGTGTGCGTGTGTGTGTGTGTGTGGGGGGGGGGGGTATTATTATTAGCCATTATTGGCAGGGATGGGAAAGGACACTTGCAGAAATCTGGCAACACTTAAAGCTAACAGCCAATTGGTAATCCTGAGAATACACACAATCATCGGCTCTCATGCTGGTTGACTCGACCATACAAGAGTCATCGCATCTGGCAACCCTCGAAACTTCCTGTCAGGTATATTAATATAGACTTATAGACAGTCACAGAAATTTGGAAGGACCACACTGTTCTCTTTTGATTCTTTTGCCACTCACACCGATGCCTTGATGTTGATCTTGAACAGCATCACAGTCCTCAAAACAGAGCGCAGAGTGTCTGTTAGGTGTCCGGCCATGTTGATAGCACTCGTCACTAGGGCTGTCCACAACCAAGGATTTTGTTGGTCGACCAGAGGTCATCATTTACTTCAACTAATCGACTAATAGTC
>JAOUQU010148460.1:0-14969 GCA_028566735.1 Ammoglanis amapaensis | reverse complement strand
TATATTCATTCATCAATACATCACTGAGCGTATCCAGCCACTGAATCCATGGCCAAACTCCAAACCACATTGGGATAGGCCTGCAAAGTTCTGACACACAGATCTATGGAGTCACAAATCACTAGAATACATGATCAAGCATGGTGGTAAGTCCTTGGAAATGTAGGGATGTTTTCTGTTTCAAGAACTGGCAATTTTAACCATGTGCCCAGTGTTATGGATTCACACAAATACTATGGAATTCTGAGAAGGAATGTTATTTTTTCTCTGATGAAATTGAACCTTGATTTAAAAAATGCTGGAATATCTTCGGGTGGCCTTCTGAGACTCCAAATTTAGTTCTCATAGACCAGCTTTGGTGGGATTTTTAAAAAGCATTTGCAGAACAAAAGTGATCAAACCACAACAAGCTGGAAACGTTTTCACATGACAAACAGCACTTTCACAACAAAAAGTGCCAGAAATGTCCGTAACAAAACCACTTCTTAAAGGTTATCATAACAAAAATCAAATAGGTGAAAGCTGAATAATACTATACATGTAAATTTGTAAAAAAAAAAAAAAAGTAGTTTCCATTTAAAATGTAGGCTTTAGTTCTTTTGTTGTTGTTGTTGTTGTTGTTGTTGTTGTTGTTGTTGTTTGTCTGTTATATCGTTTCATGTTGTAAACGTTTGGTTATTCGGAAACACCCAGCCCTGCCTCAAGACCAAGCTAATCATGTCTGTGTAGACTGGCCTAAAATGTTTTGGACCAATGTGTCACCCAAATATCTGGCATAGTTTTTACACCGGATGCCCTTCCTTAAACAACCCCTGTTATTTATCCGGACTTGGGACCATAACACAATGTACTGGTTAAGTGGCTATGTATGGGTAGAATGATTCAGTGTTTTCTGAAAACCGGAGCTCACATAAAGCAACTTTACAACAACAAAATGAAATGTAGCAAAGTATGGAAAATTGCCTTTAAATACCTATACAGTTATTGCAAAACAGAAACCTATTTTATTAATACAAGGTAAATGTATATATGTATATGTATATATCCTTATGATCTTTGCATCTGTCAAATCAGGATGACGCTGAGCACTGAGGATTATTTTAGACCACAATCATATTTGCCACAAATATAATATACAAATACTTGTTATTGTTTGCCACTCTTAAACACTTCAAATAACAATCATATTTGTCCAATCTGTAATATACCTACACAATCGCTACGAAGACTGTAGCTGAGCTACTAGTTAATGCGGTCAGACTATTAAAACTGAAAAAGGTTCCTTAAACGAAATCCGACAAAGCCCGATATAAAACTCACACACGATCACAATCATTCAGATCAAAGTCATCATCTTCTGCATATGTTAGCAATCTAAAAGATTAGTGATGGAGCCCCCCAGCCAATTTACATCCATACTGTGTTATAGTCAACTGTCAATGAACGACTACACGCACACAAATACAATCGTACATTTATCCCGCCGTAATAAAAAAAAACACGTGTATTGAAAACCGTCGCTTTTAGAACTTTTACAGCGCTTACAGGTTTAAACTCTCAAAACAACAACACAAACAAATCATCGGTTACTCACCGACAGAGCGATTTTGGCACCGCGACAGATCTACGGAGGCATCGGGTCCTGCTTTATTTCCACGTACATTTTGCCGTTCTCGCCTTCCACAATATTTAAGACGTACGAAACCCCAAGGTCCCTGCAACTCGCCAAAAAGAAAACCCCGAAAAAGTTTAATGAATTTCGGGCAAGACTTTCCGACGTTGTGAGAGCAGCGTCACATATGGCAGGTTAGCTTTTACTCCGAACACAGCTTGTTCTGGAAAGGGGGAGGACGCTGGGATCTTTACTACGGCTGCTCCGACCGCGCTGAGCCTTTACCGTGTGTACACACGTGACCCTCCCCCACCAGTCTCACTCCCCTGCGCGCTGAGGCCCGACTGGGTCGCGGGGCTTTTATTGGACAATAAGTGAAAAAGGGCGGGACGACGTAAACACTGAGTACAGTGCGTTTCAAAACCAGTTGAACGGCGCGCGCGCGCACACACACACACACACACGGTTTTGCTTCGACTCGGTACTTTTTTATACTAGTTGTTTTTTATTGTGGAACTATTTTTATCTGCGAGTTTTTGTTTAATTAAAACTAAACAACTTAAACTAACAACTGCTTTGTTAATCAGCTTGTCAACATGTGAGCCAGGTATTTTTGTGTATTTAGTGTAGTAGCACCACTGACTGACTGACACAGTGTTCAGTGTGGTTTCCTACCACAGTCCAAAGACATACAATTGTTGTGTGTGTGTGTGTGTGTGTGTGTGTGTGTGTGTGTGTGTGTGTGTGTGTGTGTGTGTACTCTGCAACATACAGGTGCTAGATATTGTATGGATGAATACATTATAATTTCATAAATGAGGATGTAGCTTGGGAAACAGACAAGTCCAGCCAAGTCAACTTTTTTGTATAGCACCTTTTACAATAGACATTGTCTCAAAGCAACTTTACAAAATCCAGGACCAACAGATACAGAAACCCAGTTCCAACCGCGCTGAACCCGATATAAAGTGCCCTGTTTATAAAGTGGAATGTTTATGTTTACTTTCTGATATGGCCATGAGCGAGAAAGGTCAGCGCACCAACATAAGCAGAGAGCAAATCAATTAACTACAAGCATGTTTTTCATGTCTATACTGCTCCTCCTGTCTATACTGTTTTGATTACATCACTACTTTTCAGCATATTACTTACAATCACAATGATCTCTGTGTGTCGGCAAAGGTTTTCTGTGGAAGCTCCCGGTTTCCTTCAACAGTCAACACTATATTAAAATATGAACACAGTTTTGAGCCTTGTCAAGAGGAGTCAAAAGAACTAGGATGTGAATAATACACACACACACACACACACACACACACACACACACACACACACACACACACTATCATCATATCAGCATTGTTTTTACACTTAATAACAGAATAATCTAGGTTAGGTTTGCAGCATGTTTGTACAACATGAAAGCACTGGAGGATATTGATATTTTTTAAATAAAATATTCTATTGATTATATCAACTATTTTTCGAGGAATCATAAGAAATATTTATAGCTTATGTTTACCCTATTATTACCTTCTCCCACTACTATCTCCCTTACTATTACTTATTATTATTATTATTACTTAATTTTACATATTTAACTGTGTTTGTGGTTAATTATGATGCTGTAGGAATCCTAATGTCCGTGAAGGAACCTCCTAAAGAGATCAATGAAGTTCTATCTATCAATCTATCTATCCATTCAGCCATCTATAACATACAATAATATTTCTTTAAATCTGTGCAACTTTCAGAGAGTTTTATCATTTGTCTTGAGTGATTTAATTTGAACTACTAAATATATGGTGATACAATGCAATATGCAAAGAAAATAAAGAAAAGAAAACTACATTTATTACTTGCTTTTATAAGCAGCTTTTATGTGACACAATGCAAGGACTGATACAGATAGATTCCAGTTTAAGAGTCAACATAGAGGGACTCAACTACAGCATTGCCTGTCTAATAGGGTTTAGCACAATAGACTTCACATAACCTTACACTTCAAAGTTGAGTCCGCTTAAATCAGCCTCAGCTGCCTTTACATAGCAATCATGGCAGGTAATTACAGGGCAGTAGTTTGCTATAATGAAAAATGAATGCTCTCAAGAATCATACAAAGGAATTCTGTTTCTATCGAACTCTTTTATAAAACAGCATAAAATGCATCGCACTTCACTGTTTTCTGCTTCTGCATGATATTTATTCCTGCTTAAATCATCAACTATTGACTAGAAATCATTAAGCCTCTTGGGCTTCTTTGTATTTAAACTAGTGGAATCCATGAAATTTTTGTTTAGTACATTAAGTTAAAGAGTAGAGTTTAAAGTAATTAGTACTTTGCATCTTGATTTATATATATACATATATACCCCCTTCAAAAGTATTAAAATAGTGAGACTTTCAGACTGAAATGATTTTATTTAGTCATTACAAGATGAATATTAGACAATAGATAAACACAATAGCTTTTATTTCCAGGTATTTACTGGATTCACAGTTCAGATAATAACATAGATTCTAACTTGTGTTTAAAAACATCTGCATACTACTGATGATTGTCAGGACATTCCAAACAATTGTCCTGGCTTTAGCTAATAAAATTCAAATTTTAAATTCAAATTTTATTTGTCATTATCACATTTTGCAATTGCTGTAATTGATTTTCCTGTAATTCATCTTAACAGTTGCTTGTTTTCATGTTGACTACTACTCTATATTGTTAACTATAAATGCTCAGTCTGCACAGGGAAAAAACAACAACTCTGAAACAGAGTGTAAACCTTCTTAGCTTAGCAAGATGGTTCCTATGGCCCTATTCAAACTTAGGTTCTGGTCACTGGCTGTAAAAATCTTTCATAAACATCCATTTAAAAGTACTTAGTTTTCTTGAAACAATCATCAATTAAACATTATTATTAATATTGTACAATGATCTTATACATTAATTTCATGGATCACTTGACACAATAAATTTAAATGAATTTGATTGTTGTTTTTTGGTCATTAGGTAATTATCCTGTAATGTGTCATGAGGCCTCTCAATTAGAATCACTGTTTTATGTCCATGTTAGTTATACACTGCCCAGACTTTCACTGATTCACAAATTTAGGACCATATTGACAAATTCTGTTTAACCTTATTATAACATTGGTATTAGTTTGATTTTTTTTGGTCACTCTTGTATAAAATACATTGTTTATTACCTACAAATTTGTAGCAAAAGTCTTACAGAATTACAGAATCGTTGTGACTCTTTTTGAAAGTTGTGTGCCTATAAGTTTTGTTTGAACCCTATTGAACACATAGGGGTGCACTGAAATATTATTGTGGGCCAATTTTTTTGTGTGGAGTCAGTACCCTAGCATATGGATGATCTCTTGACTGACTAGACACACTTGCAGCATTTTCAGAAAACTAGAAGCTATTACTGCTGCTGAGTGGAACCAGTGATAATTCCCTGCTTTTGGAATGGAATGTCATATACGATCAACTCGCGGTCAGCCTTATCAGGTGTCCACATTCCATAAATTTGGCCATACAGTGTATAGAGAAGTATAGTCATCATTATGAATTTAAATGTTTTAGAAACATTTGCTTTCTGTTTTTTTGTGTGTTTTTCTGATTTTTTTTTCTGACTCAATTTACTATTCATAAAAAAACAGCAAAACATCTTTTCAGAAATTATTTATTCATATATACCCACATTTACGAGAAGTGACTCATCTGCTTTTATTTATGCTTCTTGGCAATAGACAAAATACTAAAATACAGTCATGATTTTATCTTTAGATCAGATAGGTAAACATGTGGGTCTGATACTTCAACATAAATGAACCTGCATGACAAGATGAAGATTGTTCCGCTCCAAATTCAAGCAAAAAACCTGCATCAATGATGCATAAATACAAAAGCCTATCATCAAGTCTGACTGTTGTGACTAGTTCACAAAACTTGGCTTAAAGTGTACTGTACCATATTGTTGCACAATTCATTGGATTGTGCCTTTTTTAAACATGACCAATGTTCCTATAGTCTGGATTATGTTAACATAGCTCTAAACGTAACCCTCAGTGTTAATTGTGCTTTGACCGATGTGGAAGATACTCACACCAACACTAATACACCTCATGAAATGAGAAACTTTTGAACTGCCGTCAATCAGGGCAGACCTCCCTTTCGTATGGAAAACACATTTTCTTTCTAGAAAACTGGATTTGTTAGGCACCATTAAATGATTCTATCAGAATATGACATTTAGATAAGTTTAAGTTTAGAGAATGGGACATTGTTTTTTTATATGAATTGTTTACTGGCGGTTTGTAGCCTAATGGGCAGGATAGTGGGGCAGTTGTAAGGTTTTGGGCTATTTTTTTAGAATGCTTTTTCCCCACTGTGCTTTTACACACTTAGGAATTGGGAATGATTTATTCATTAACCCAATTTGTGCAGTGAAACTCAACTAGTAGTAGTTTCGTCTACTAGATGGGTACTAGAAACCACACTGGGGCAACAGTAAACACAGATGTACCGTGTGGTGGGCAGCCCTAGCAATGACAACCATGGTTTAGGGCCTTGCTTAAAGGTATTTCAGTCATGACCTTTCATCTCTTGGAATTGAACCAGCAACCTTCTGATCACAAGACCAGTTCTCTAACCATCAGGTCATGGTTGCTTCAATAAATGTAAGGTTGGTGGTTCATGCCTCACCTTTGCCAAGCTGTCACGATTGGGAAATTGAGCAAGGCCTAGTAATTTGCCTAGACTAGTATAGCACTGTTAATATGTTCAGATTAAAAGAGTCTGATAAATGTTGAAAATGTACTGTACCGACAACTGAAATTATGCCGGACTGTTTAATGGAAGCTCTAAAAATGGTGGTCACTTCAAATTAAAGAACAAGAATCACACCTCACATTATGGAGACATTTTTCTGGTTAACCCAACTTCTATGAACAAGAAATTCTTCAAAAAAGAAATAATTACATTTATTTATTTTTCAAATGTTTTAGCATTTTGCAATGTGACATCTTTTGATTGTGATAATTCTATTCTTTACAAAGTGATGTGGTTCTGAAACTTGCTTAGCTATGCTTTTCTCGGGATTAGATTTACTGTCTGTTCTACATCCTCTGACAAGTCTAAATTCTGAACAATTACATTGAAGTCAGCCATCACATTAAACATAGTGGTTAAAAGTAATACAGCAACTTACAGTTTGGGTCAAGGTACAGTACATCTACATATTTTCCACAGAATCTTCTGTCCTCCTGTATCTAATACTTCATCAAAACTTTGCTTACCTTTGGCAGCCTGTAAAGTCCTTTCTGATTATTGATTGTGTTAGCAGCACCTTCTCACTTCTCTTTCCTGAAATTTATATTATTGTGAGCTGATGGCACGGTTTCTACTCAAGCTGGAAAATTCAACACCAATTTATCTGAGTATATTATACCAGAGACATCTTTAAAACCCCACCTTTTGTTTTGCAATTGAACAGTAGCATCTGTCCATTTTTTGAAGAAACATTAACTTTGTTACCACATTGTTACTGTCGAATTGTTACAGCTTTGCATAATTCCGTCAACAATGGTAGCTTTAAATTTTCTGAATTAAGCAATAGCACTAGACCTTAAACAGTTTTATATGGACAAATGGGGTCAGGTAAGCTACCAGTATACAAGAGATTGCAATACATATGCTGCTTTCAGACAGAAATGACACATATACATTGTAGGAAGGGTTAATTGACTAACACACTGTTTATACTCAACCAGGCCTCAGGCATTCAACAAGCTGCAATTAGGGTTCTAATGAGACTTTGGTCTTACTTAACTTCAGTCAATATGTTATTCCCAACATAGACTTTTAATTGGTCTTATGTAAGCAAAGACTACAGCTGCACAATGATTCAAATGCTGGGCAGAAATATCATCCCATCTTGCTAGACTGCAGTTTATTTGAAAATGGAAGTGAAATCAGAAATGGTCTTTTTTAAGGCTCTGTGTTGGGCTTCCTTTTTGATAGAAAAAAGGATGTAAACTGGTTGCACTATTGCACTTGTTCACCCAGGAATAGATCACAGGATGGAGGACATCAAACAATTTCTTTAAAAATGTCTGGCCTGCGATAACAACACAGTGCTTTCCAAGAGCACACGAAAGCAGATCACACTTAACAATTGTCTAAAGATCCCAGACACCATATCTCACAATAATCCTATTAGAGCCATGTCAGACTAGACTGACTATTGCAGGTAAATCCCAATCTGACCTTTTCTTTACCTCAACAAACACCAATAGGTATAAGTTATCTTTGTAAAGCTATGCTGCACCTTGGTTTTAATTATAGAATTGATATTCTTTGTATTGCATGGTTGACACATAATATAATAATATTGACACACCTGCATTATATATATGTAATGTAGGATATTATGTGTAATACATTGTATGCACAAAACCCTCACTCACTAACTCATTCATTATTAATTCTCTTGCAAACTCCAAAGCCCTCACTCACTCAAAACAATAGCTTTTTGACTTCCATGAAATGACCTCACATGGTTACACAACTTATTTACTATAGTGAAACGTAGATATAGACCTAATCAGATATATACTGCACCTTTTACTTAAAGTAAGAAATATTAACTGTTTGTAAAAAAATTGTAAATGTACAAAAGTGCTCCGTTGCTGTCATCTAAAATGAGTCATTCTGCCTGAAAGACCTTCCCACAGATGGTAGACAAACCAGTCAGAGGTTTTCTTCAAAAATTTATAAGATTGTCCAGGTTTAGGGCCCTTCCTAATTCATGCCGAGAAAATAATGTCATACAGTGAAGAAAACCTCTTCCCATGTAACATGCAACTTATTGTATTGTAATGTACATGTACTCTAATGTGTAGCTAGTGTAATAATCACATTTCAATTCAGTTAGAAACTGCTTTATCAAGATATTTATAAATTGTAAATCTAAAACAGTTAAAAAACAATTCATACCACTGATGCAGGTTTATTAGTAAAGCAGATTGAGTTCATTCAAAACTTTACCCTTAAATCACGCACTAATATGTACCACACCCTGATGTCATAACAGCCCCCATTTCTACACTCATCATGGCTAAAATTTATGGGCACGTCACCCTGAGAGGCTCTGGTTTCAAAAAAGCATACTTCATGTAACTGAAGCAGGCCAATACCATCTTGGAACCTTTATCTATGAGCCGACACAGGGACTGTGGTTATCTCTGGCTTATAGAAGCTAAGTATCACTTAAAAGCTATCTGCTGTGTGTGTAAAATGATGCACTTTCCCCTTTATTAGCTATAAGTCTCATAACCCCAAAGTAACATTTGCTAGTTTGATGGCTTAACCTGACAATAAATTATGCAGAACTCTTCTTGGTTTTCCAGTGTTTTATTTATAAATCACTCTGCTTGTGTTCCTCGCACAGTTTCAAACACTGGGTGTTCAGTCTGGACAAAGAATAACATCCTGTTTTTGAGTGCACCATGATTCCTGGCTTTCCATTTTTTCATGAACTGCTGTGTATTCTTCCTGTTGAATTACAAGCTTCCCTCAAATGCAGGCCCTTTCGGGATGTATTGTTTCTTTCCAGTTAGCTCAGGCTATAGTTAGCAAAGAACGCTTTGCCAAATTTACAATGATTCTTTTCATTGTCTACTACTAATATTGCTTTCTGATTGCAATTTTTGAGAAGTAATTTTATCTCTTTTTTTCGATTTTATTCTTTACTCTATTTCTTATTTTAAGTCATATGAAATTTATGTTATATGAAATATTATATCTTATGACACATGAATCCTACACTAACCACTAAACAAGAAAAATGATTATACTTGCATATAATGACTTATAACAAACATATTTTGGTCATTAATAATAATTTGGTGTGGATTCCATATGTATGTATGTATGTTTATATGATACTGGGTGAATATATAACAGTGGTTTACGATTTGAGGATAATAATATAAATAAAATCATGTACATGCTGACTTAAAATTTCCCCTTCAATTTAAGTATATTTCAAGAAACAACACCCCAAAAGAAATACCATTCGGCTTAATATTCCAAAAGCAAATATCCATATACTATTCTCAAAATGTGCAACCAGACTTCTAGTAATAGCTTTATCTGAAATGTTTATCCATTTTAGATCTGCTTCTCTAGCTACTGTTATATCTGGCATGTTTTTACACTGAAATAGCAGATGATGACAGGGATTAGACAAAATATATGTAACCCAAATAATGGATTTCACTTACACAGCCTGCCTTTTCTGGTATTAGTATAAAGAAGAATTGTAAATGAACAAAATGCAAGCTGTAACTGCGTACAGCAAAATGGCTTACATGATTTCGATATGTTCATTATTAATGTCTATCTACACAAAGTCTAGTTGTTTGGTATCAGCACATGATCATATTTCACTTCCCTGAGTCTGCTGTTAGTGGCTTCTGGTGACAGCTTGTATTCACTGAAAACAAAAGCTGCAGACAAACAAACCCTGTCATTGAAAATAAAATGTACCCCTCCTCTACGAGAGCAGTTTGACTCGTGTAAATGTGAATGTATTAACAGAATATTGTAGCAGCTTGATTTGTAAGATGTCAATTATAAAAATCTGATCTTTTCTTTAAAATAAAGACATCTTTCAGAAAGTGAGAAGCAAAAAGATGAGCACTGAAATCCAATAAAATATAAAAAGATGCTTTGTCAAAGAAAAAAAGTTCAATTTATTATGTGGATTTACTAAAAATACAAAATCCATTGTTTTATATTTTGAATGCATTTCTGTAATTTTGGCCATTGAGTTTATATAAGCGTTCTGAAAGGAAATAAACTAAAGTATAATATAAAGGATCCAGTGCCACTGAGTGTGCAACCAATGACAAACTAAATATGTATATTTGCATTCATCCATTATCTAGCTTTACCACCACATATTTCGATTCATGGTGGAAGTGATAATGCTAACCACTAAGCCACCACGCTGCTCAATATGTATAAACACATCAATATATTGGTTAAATATTAAAATCTGTGTAGACTCTTGTGTATGCTGTAAAATAAATGAGAGCTACTTGGAAATAGGTTACAAATTGTAGTTTAAATAAATGTTTACAAGTGTTGTTTTCAATTATTATAAACTATTTTAGCTTGTTCAATGTAATTTCAAGTGTTCTGATGAAGTAGTTATAAAGCATTTCACTGCCGGTTGTACTGTGTATAACTATATATGTGACAAATAAACATTGATTTGATTTGATTTGAGTTACATTTGTAACTGACTGGTCTATGGCTATACAGTGATGCACTGTGTATTCTCACATCTTTCTATCAGAACCAGCATTAACAGCATTTTGAGATACAGTTACTTGTCTGTTGGATTGGACCACACAAGCCAGTCTGTTGTTGTTTATACCCCACAACAGCTGTAGTTGTTGGGTTTAGCTTTGAATAAATCTCTGAATTGTAATGCACATGATTAGTGGAGCACTGAGTTCTATAAGTGTCATGTTGCCATTTAGTCTATGCACACAATCTTCTAGTATTCATTTTTTGTCAGGGCGGTCATGGTGTTTTCACCATCCAAAAACACTAGGCTTAAGGAAGAACAACACACCAGACAGGTCATAAATCAATCACAAAGCAATATGCATTCACCCATTCAAATCACTTTTTTCTAAAAGCAACAATAGTAACCAATTGACATCATCTTGATGTTCACATATTGACATCAGAAGACCAAGAATTGATTAACAGTACCATGCCTGCACTTTATCCAGACTTGAATCCCATAGAAAATCAGCTGAGTCAATGTGTAGACACTCGTAACTCTTTAATCCTGAAACTCAATGACTTGAGGCTGCCTTTCAAAAAGAGTGGGATTCCATGACTCAGCAGACACTAAACCGACTTGTGAATAACATGATACATTAAGCTGTAATTGATGCTCAAGGGCACATGACAAGTTTAATTATACAACATTATACTTCTTCTGTTCCTTACATTGCTGCTTTACCCTAGTTTGCACGCTTGTTTGTAGTTCTTGGCTAAGAGACTTTTTAATTAACAAATTTTAAAAGTCAGTGCTTATTATTAGTTCTGTGTGTGAGGATTGAGTGCAACCATACACTTTAATAAACTGAATACTTAATAGTAAATTATATAAATTGTCTTTAATGAGGCATGTGTGTTAATCCGACATTAATTATCTTTTTATTTAGACCTTGATATCAAAGTAACATGCTATCAAAGCTAAGTGCATGTTTGTTTTTAAATCCAGAATATAAACTCATTATTTTGTACAGAATTGAATCCATGAAAGGAAATCATCTCAAACCAGCAACTTCACCATTTTATCTAAAGCTGTGACATTTGTATTATTAAGTTAGTCTGACAGATATTTCAATATTAGAATGGTACATTCAGGTTATAGCATATTATCACCAGTGAATGTTCAGATACATATATAACAGAACCAAATGCCAGTAGTCCAGAGACTATTAGCTCTGACACGTGCAAATTGGAACCTCCATAGGGATACCAGCATCACTGTATTCTGACAGGGTGCCAGACATCATATTAAAAATAAAAGAGCTAAGTTATACTAATCATCCCTCCTCAAATATTGTTATTTACATAGACACAAATGATGTTTATCTCTAGTAGTCTAGAATTGATAAAAAGATGTTCTGAGGCAGTTATGTGCTCTTGTATGCTAGTATTTTTAAATTAATTATTATTCTTATTAGTTACTATAAATTAGTTATTGTAATTTATCAACAACTTTGTCTTTACTAATTTTTACATGAATTTGCAGATTCTCCTTCCAAAATGGTGTGATAAAAATAATTAATTCTTGGAGGAAATAAGTCTGACCTACTTAAAATAATGTTACACTATTGGCATTAAAAAGGTAACAATGCCCACTCCTTACTGTAAGCATACCTTAGATTAATTACTAACATGGATCAATACTAGTTATTTTGTCACAAAATTATTTAATTTCTGATTATTTTGCTAATTATGAATAATTCTGATTATTCTGCTAATGTATGTCCACACAACCCTAGACAAAATATATACAGAAAAAAGGGGGTACAATGGGCACATGTGTGAGAAACAGCACGAAAGTTGGCAAACTGGACATCTAGATGGTTGCATGGAAATCTGGACTAACCGAGTGTAAACATGCAATTTTAAAAGTTAAGACAACTAAACTTTTGCTTGTAATAAAATGAAACAGGTTTCATTTTCAAATTAACTAAAGTAAAAACAGTGTTTTAATAGAGGATATAAAATGCGGTGGATGTAGAGATCTCACATTTAATCTAATATAAACAACTAATAATTTATACAGGTTTTATTTAAGAAATTGCTGTTAAGGACTCTTTCAGTATTCTGAGAGACACCATGTCTTCTGTTTGTCTAGATTTGTTGGGTGTTGTTTTGATAAACATGGGCTGCATTTTACTTACTTAGCAAGTACTTAGGTGTCCCTCTCTGCCTTTGGGCTGGGTGTGTGTTGTTCTAAGTGGTCAGAGAAAAAAATATGATACAGACTGAAGGGAGAGGCTGGTGCTGCATGGTTTAGCTTTCTACTGCATTACATTTTAATAGACCAGAAATGGACAACATTGTGCTCGGCCACCCAGCTTTTCAAGCACAGCTTTCTTGGTGACACCAGACAATACCCGATCAGATAACAACAGTTAACAACAGAGTCTGAACTACTTCATCTCAAGAAATAAAATGACTTTCTTTAAATTTACTTATTTAAAACATAATATTAGTATGTGTCTGCACTCATACAGTATATGTACAAATGTTATATATGTTACATACTCTACAAGTATATGTGTTAAATTAATCTACTTCTTAGTATTAATCTACGTCTTAGTATTAATCTACAACCACTGCATCCGAAAACCTCCTCCTTGGTCTACTTTTTTCTCTTTTTACTTGGTGGTTCCATCTTCATAACTCTTCCCCCAATATACCCCTCATCTCTCCTCTGCACATGACCAAAGCATCTCTATCTCACTTCTCGTACTTGATCTCCTAAACAACCTGTGCTGATCCTCTAATAAACTCATTTCTGATTCTGTCCTTCCTCATCACACCTAATGAGAATCTCAACATCTTCATTTCAGTTACCTCCAGCTCTCTCACCTATCTCTGGGTCAATGCTACGTTTTTTAGTCCATACAACATAGCAGGTATCACTACTTTCCTATATATCTTACTTTTCATTCTAGCAGACACCTTTCTATCACAAATCATTCCTGATACTTTATGCCAACCACACTACCCTGCCTGCAACCTCTTCTTCATTTCTCTATCTCTTCCTCCATAACTCTCAACCCTCGACCCTAAATAGGTAAATTCCTCCAATTTTACCAAATCAACTCGTTGCAACTGAGCCTTTTTATTGCCCGTCTTCTCGTTCAGACACATGTACTCAGTTTTACTCCTGCTCAAGTTATTTCCCCTACTCTCCAAAGCATGCCTTCATCTCTCCAGACTCTTCTCCATTGTCTGTAAATAAGTCCCTTTAGGGTTACTGTTCAAAACCAGATCACCAGGCCGTTTTGCTTTCATGGGTTTAACCGAAGCAGTCCTTAACCATGTATTAATACTACAACACTGCAGTTCTTAGACATAAATACAAAATTGAGAAGAAGTCAGTATTTATTAGTTATTGTAAATTAGTCTAATAGAATCACTTTACCTACTACTGGGCTAAAGACTATACAGTTAAAAACACTATCACTTAATCAATCAATTAAATTCTCATTATTAAAGTGTCACCATCACTAATATGATCTTGTCATGCTACTCATTAAAATAATTTTAAGCTTATTCATTTAAGAACAAGAACAAAAAAATATATATTTGCCAAATAATATTCTGCTATGTCTTTAATTGGCAAACATTATTCTGGTTGTACATCGAAAAGTGTTTTACACTAGCAGACTTTTCTAGTATCACATAATTCAGACAAAATGTATAATCCTTAAATAGGTGTAGTTTTGGGTGAGTTTACTAAAAGTGATTGATCTCAGTGGTTTACAGACAACTTTAAGAACAACATAACTTTAAAAAAGACCAATTTGTTCTGCTTTCCAAAAAGCCTTCATAACTCTCCTAGATAATGAATGAGGTTAGTTGTTTTTTATTGACTCTGGATATGAATCACTGATTACTATACCATTTCTCATTACATAACATTACATTGTATTTAGCGGACGCTTTTATCCAAAGCGACTTACAATGAGAAGTACAAGAACACAGGTTAGAAGGAACATAATGTTCATAAGGAAC